>CAODLS010908153.1:0-14585 GCA_948243855.1 Flueggea neowawraea | reverse complement strand
ATGTATTATGATTTATTACGATATTTATATATATGTTTTGAATATTTTATATATGACATATGTTTATTTTATTGTATGTTTTAAATAATAAATGTTTTGATTAAATAAATATTTTAATCAAATGAATTTGGATAGTAAGATATGAACCATGAGGCTTGTACGAGATGGATCGGGCTCCCATAGACGGTTCGCCTTGTACGCCGGTCACGGGCTCGCTACGGGTCATGACAACTCTTGTCTTCAAACAATGAAACCTCGACTCTTTCTCATCTCCTAACAACCCGACCTCGGCTCTCTCTCATCTTCGAAGCACTTTCATCGCGACGTCGAAGAACACATCAGATCTGCAAACACAAACGAAACCTAAGATGAGAAGCTGCGAGATGAGATCAGTAGCACTTTCGTCACTACCTTGGAGGAGACACCATATCTACAAACATGACTGTAACCAAAGATGTGAAGCCGCGAAATGAGATGAGTGTAGGCGAGAAGTCGCCGACGCAAAACCCTAGCACCTTTATGGTTGAGGGAGGCGAGTAGGGTTTCGAACCCTAGCTGCTGTGTGTGATTTTTTAATGAAGATGAAAAAACTATTCCTAAAATTTTATGAAATTATTTCAATTGTTGTATTATGTATTTTATATAAAAAATAAAAAAATTAATTGAACTATCTGCTTTTGAATATGTCTGTCATGTTGATTTTATTTAGTTTGGTTTATTTGTGCAGGTTTTTGTTGATTGAGTTTGGTTGATTTGTCTTGAATTGTGTCAACAGTCCTTCATGTTTGATAGGAAAAAAACTCAAAATTAATTTTGTGTAGATTGATTTTGGTTTTTTTTGTTGAATGTAGTTGATTTTGTCGAGTTTGTGAAGTCGTTGGCAAGTTTCGCAACACTCCAGAGAAGAGAATGTGTTGGTGTTGTCGGCCAAGTCTAGCAAAAGGAACCGATGTCGTCGCAAAGGATGGAAGGAGATCTTGTTAATATGTTGATGAGAAATTGTATTGATTTCAATAGTTAACCCGTTTTGATGTTGTTTCGGTGCAGACTTGTTCAACAGTGGCTTGCAGAAGAGAACAGCGGCGGTTGATGAGGCAAAAGGAGTCATTGGCGGTTGCTAGCGTTTCTTAACTCCGAGCTTCAACAGATTTATTCGTAAAAAAATAGTTTAAGTCCTTTATTTTTTTTTTGTGAAATTTTATGACCAATCATATAAGTTATATTTTTTGTTGAGATTTTTGGTGGTTTGATTGATGTTCAAGTTGATTTTATTGGGTTTAGTTGATTTTTGTTGAGTTTTGTGATGGCGACAGTGGCAAGGACTACGGATTGCTAAACCTTAGCCACCTGTTTTTTTAGTAATGATGGTAGTAGAGATTAAGCTAGTATTGGTGGTAACAAAAATCTAACATTGATGGTGTGTATACCTCCGAAGACCTATTGAAGACCTCTGAAGACCTATTAAAGACATCTGAAGACCTTTGACGACTTCGGGAAATCATTTGAAGACCTCATGAAGACCCTCTAAAGACTGCCTGAAGACCTTCTGAAGGCGTTGTGAAGACCTCATTTAAAGACCTTTGAAGACCACTGTAAATTTTTAAAATTTATATATTTTTATATACCAAATTAAATTCTATAAATATTGTATAAATCGAAATATAATTAAATCAACTTTTTTTATAAAAAAATTGTGAAATCATTTTTGGAGACCTCTAGAGAAAGACCTTAGATTAAATCAAATTTATTATGAAAAAAATTTGAAACTCTCTTCTGAGGACCTTCTAAAGACATTCTGAAGACATCCTGCAGAATCAGATTTTTTTGTGTCAAAATTCATTTTTTTGCGAAAAAAATCAATTTCTTTCAAAAATATCGTGATTTCTCATGAATATTACATTTTTCAACTTAATTTTATTTTTTCTTGTATTTTACAAAATTAAAATCTTAAATGTTATTTGTCAAAATAATTGTTTTATTTTATTGTAAAAGTGTGATTTGTCCACCAAAAGGGCGCAGCAACACCCATTTATCTTCCAATTTAGTACCAACAAAACAAATTCTTCCCACTTTCTCAAAAATACCCTCCACTCGCCCCTATATAGACCTCCCTTTTCGCTAAACGTTTGCCAACTTCAATTCCCAAATAGCCTCTCTCTCTACAACAATGGCATCTCCAAGAAGCAAGTGCTTTCACTTCAACACGACGTCGTCATTTGCATCATCCACCGCTTCTAATTTCGTTTCCCGCCAAGTCACGTCTCCTTCGACATCTCCCACGCGCTCCAACTCGAACGACAGAAACCAATTATCTTCACCGTCTTTGCGTTTTTCTCTGGACCCTCGGATCTACCCGAGCCGCTCGATTTCTACGTGTACCTGCTCTCCCACTACTCACCCGGGGTCGTTTCGCTGCGCGTTTCACAGGAAGGCATCTTTGAAGAACAATAGTGGCAAGAACAACGGCGCAGTTAAAACGGCATCGTTTCATTCATCTTCGTTAAATTTGAGGTCATTGGCGATGAAGAATTCACTAGTGAGAATTTGTCGAGTGGAAGGAGAGCTGGTGAAGAGAACATTGTCGAATATGATCCGACCGTCTTCAAATCAGCTTCGCCGGTGAGCCGAAGCCGAGCCGGCTCTCTGTTATGTCTACAGCGGAGGATATGTGATAATCTTTTCTTGAGATTCTAGGGTTTCTTGGAGGATGAGTAAATATTAGTGAGGGTTTTTTGAATTCGGACGAGTGATGACTCGGTGACTCGCTGAAAACTCGGTGTTTTCTTTTTGTTCAGGATTTTTTTTCAAATTCTGTTTGGAGGGAAGAGTATAACTGACTGTGAATAGGGCTAATCGAAGTCTTCTAATTTTTCTTTATTTTTTATGAGCTAATTATATGAGATTTAATGTAAATGTCGTCTTTTACAGGGAAGAAAAAGGTATGTCAACTATAAAGATGCAATATTTATTCGTCTAAATAGCGATAAAAATTTATATGGAATATAGTTTTTTAAGTCGATCATGAAAAAAATAGTCAGGTGTTACTTTTTTTTTCCTTCAACTATTCCTCTTTTTCTTTTAATTCTTAATAAGACAAATCCTTAATTTGCTGAAATTTAATAATATTTTTAATTTATTTATTCAACAAAACTAATACATTGAAGCAGTAATTTTTAGTGTTTCTTTTCAACCGGATATACTTCCAATTTGGTAACAGATTGAGTTCAATTTATCACTCTACTCTCCTATCAACTTCCCTTCATTATTACTAACGACGATCAATTCCAATACTATTACTGCGCTTAAGCAGCTTTGTTGCTGTCCTGAACTATACAATGCTAAAAGATTCGCTAGGTCTTGAAAGTGTTGTAAAATTGTTTCGTATTCACTTGTCATAAAACTCGACCATTTATGTGAACTAATAGATTTTAAAAGAAATCATTTTAAATTGATTAGTGTTAAACAAAATGATCGAGTTTCATTAATTTTGGTGTATCTGTGGTTTTTCAATTTTTGATGTAATACAGAGAAAAAGAAAAAAAAAACCTCAACAATTTATTAATTATACTTTTTTCTATTGTTTTATTTTTTTAGTGTGATTTTTTTTTTTCATTTTGGTAGGTAATTTTGATTTCCAAATGATAGAGTTTTAAAAATTTAGATGGCAAAGTTTTAACTCAACTACCGAAATTAAGTTATATGGACTAGTCTAGCTAATTCTAAGCCCAAAAGAAAAATTTAGAAAACTTCAAGGACCAAGAGGGGGCTTAGTGGCTCTGCCACTCCATCAAATGCATCATCACAATTTGATGAATACATGGCTGTGGAAGCAACCATGGCCTAGGCTATGATCCTTTTGTCGTAATCTCGCCTTGTTTATAATATTTCAAGAGATAAAATGAGTTCATATAACTCTCATTTAAGAAGAAGACAATCAAGGCCGTCTTAAGGGTTTTTGTGGCCCTACGTAAGAATAATTTATGTGACCTATTATTCATGTTAGTAAAGGTGGAATTCGAATCCGAATTGGTTGAGTATCAAATGAGGTTGGTTAACAAGTGAGTTTTGTCTAACCTATTCCTAGTTGGATTAGAAGATGAGTTTCTAAGGGCTTTTTACATAATTATAGAGATCGAAAATTAATATTACAGATTTACCATGTCAATTTTTGACATTACGCGAATATTAACATAATTTCTAAATTACAATTTTGCGCACTTGTATATATGTTGTTTATATGCTGTAACAAACATAATATAAACAAGTTATAAAATTAATACTTGTATGTTATGCATACCTATAAAAGATATAAAAGTTACAAACATAGTATAAACAAGTTGTAACATTAATACTTATATGTTCTGCATTTCTATAAAAAAATATACAAGTTACAAACATAGTATAAACAAATTAGAAACATGGTATAAACGTAGTATATACAAGTTACTAACATAACATAAACAAATTATAAAACTAATACGTGTATGTTCTGTATCTCTGTAAAAGATATACAAGTTACAAACATAGCATAAACAAGTCATAAACAACAACCTAATTTTTGAAAAACATAACATCACCAACAGAATATCAATAGCATTCCAACAACATATAAATATGAGTTAGTAAATTTGAAAATATACATTTGTAAATTTAAAAATATCGAAAAGTTAATATGTAATATGCAAAAGTGGATGGTACAAAATAAATATTATAAAGTATTGTATGTGTATTGTGTAAAAATCACAGTTTCTATTTAGTTTAGGAAAGCCCAAACTCAATCAATATAAAAGACTAACTAAGAAACCCTAATTAGAACATAAGTTACATATTAAAAGACAAACACAACTCCCTCTCCTTCACCTTCTCTCTTGTCTTCAAGCTTCTCTCTTATCGCTGGCTTGAAGGAAGGAAAGAAAAGATTTTGCTTCCTTGCTCAAGGTAAGAAATCTTGTAGAGATACTTCTGGTGGTTCTTGGGTTGCGGGTACACCTCATATTCCTGTCACGTTCGTGATTTGTGATTCATAGTGACTAGCAACAAATTGTCTCTTTAGCATCCTACAAAACCTGTTCAATTGCTTATATGGAAGTAGGCTCGATTCTCTATTTAATTATTCGTTAATTATTTTGTATTATTCGGTGCTAGATGCTTTTATTATTTCATGGTGATTAGCAACAACTTGGCTCATTAGCATCACTCCTTAGAGAGTAGGAAGAAAAGGTTGTAATCATGACTCGACATTCCTTTCACTCATTAATTCTCATCCTTCATTTCCAAATTAGTCTCAGAGAAAGTGGCTGAAGATTATGATCTTTAGCATAGAAACCCAACCCCTGTGAAACCTAGCAAATTTTTTTCTAAGCAGGCATGTACATATTGGTGTAGCAAGATGGTGTAGAGATTAAAAGCATCAATTTGGTGAATTCAAAATAATTAGATATATGCCAAGGTTTTAAATGAAAAGGAAATAGAATCTTTATTTGAATGTAGTTATGTTAGAAGATAATTCAAAGTTCAAAAATTTGTCATGATTTGGTTTTCCTTTATCTGATTTTTAGCTCCTAGAATTTATACTTTGTTGTTGGCAAATTTGATTTGAATTTTAGTTTTTAGAATTTGGCATATCAACTATGATCTGTAAGCCAATTTTCTGTTGTAGTTTGTTGGTAATTTATGCCTATACAAAGGCTTAGTTACGTCCATTTATGTATTAATAAAAACCATCCCTTTTCTAATTATTGCAGTAAGGTTTGATTTCTTCCTAAACACCTACAATTGGTATCAGAGCCCTCAAGGATCTTAAGGGACCCTTGAGAGATTCCTTTTCTTGAAAAACTCCATGGCTTCCATCAACACTTCATCCCTTTCACCCCCAATTTTCAATGGCCAAAATTATCAAGTTTGGGTTGTCAAAACGAAATCTCACTTAAGAGTTCTAGCTTTATGGAAGTATGTTGAAAATGAAAGGCAAGTATCAACTTTAGGAAATAACCCAACACTCAATCAAATTAGAATTCATGAAGAAGAAGAAGAAAAAAAAGAAGAAGAAGAAGAAAAAGAAGAAGAAGAAGAAGAAGAAGCTCTAAGAGCTTTATCTAAAATCCACGTTGCAGTTTCAAAATAGATTTTCACAAGAATTATAACTTGTGAAATAGCTAAGGAGGCATGGGATGTATTGAATGAGCTATATGAAGGCAACAACAGAACACAACGAATGCAAGTTTTAAATCTTAAAAGAGATTTTGAGATTCTTAGGATGAATGAAAAGGAAACAATACAAGAATTTTTTGACAAACTGATGACTGTGGTAAACAAAATTAGACCTATGGGGAAAGATCTTCTTGATAGTAGGATCATAGAAAAAGTCTTGATAAGCCTACCTGAAAGGTTTGAGGTGAAAATCTCATCTCTTGAAGATTCAATAGATACCAGACAAATGATACTTTCAAAATTAATTTGTGCCTTGCAAGCTCAGGAACAAAGAAGGATAAGAAAGTGAAAAGATGGTGAAAGGAGTCTATCCAGTCAAGGTTTCCTCATCAAAGAAAAAAGGAAAAATCCCACAATGTGGCCACTGTGAGAAGCTTGGCCATGAAGAAAAAGATTGTTTCCTCAATGTTTCAAGTGCAAAAGATTTGTCCATTTACAGAAAGAATGCAGGTTTAAAATTGAAGTATGTGTAAATTCAATACCGGTGGTTGAAGAAGAAACAATCTTCTAATTGGTGAGAAGTGCACCAAAAAGAATTTATTGGAGAGAAGTGCTCCAACAGGTTGTAGGTTGGTGAGAAGTGCATCAACAAATAATAGTTTATGATGAAAAGTGCATCATATGGTAAACGTGAAGAGAAGTGCTTCATGAATAGAAAATAATTATGGAGAGACATGCTCCATAGAAGCTGAAGTTTTGCAACTTTGAATTAAGAGGGAGTGTTAGAAGATAATTCAAAGTTCAAAAATCTATCATGATTTGGTTTTCCTTTAGCTTATTTTTATCTCCTAGAATTTCTACTTGGTTGTTGTCAAATATGATTTGAATTTTAGTTTTTTAAATTTGGCTTATCAACTACGATCTGTAAGCAGATTTTTTGCTGAGTTTGTTGGTAACTTATGCCTATATAAAGGCTTAGTTACTTCAATTTACGTATGAATAAAAACCAGCCATTTTCTAATTGTTGAAGTAATGTTTGTTTTCTTCCTAAACACCTACAAGTTCCAAGTCAAGAAAGACAAAATATCCTTGTAGCTTCTGTATTCTAAGCATTAAAAGTATTCTTTTATTGAAATTGATATCCATTTCAAATATTCTTTTTCTCCATGTAATACATAGTAATATCTTTGTTATTACACCATATAATATTGCAAAATTAATTAACTGTGGTTTCTTTGTTTTATTAAGAAAGATAATAACAATGACATTCACAAGTTGTATTAAGCCAAATAAAAACAAGTTTAGCATTAGAGTTCTTGATGGTAAAACTCAAATTGATATATATTTTTAATATATTTTTATTTGAATTTATGAGAATATTTATTTAAAATATCATGTTGTAGATGAGTTATACTGTAGATGAGATAGTTTATCAAACATGGCCACGGTCCAAAATCGTCGGTTCTGAATCAATGAAATGGTTGAATTGAAACCGGACCACCCATGGCCGATTTTAGGCGGTTTTGGTTCTATTCTAGTTCGAACGATTTTATCTACGGTTCTGATTTGATGGTTCAACCGAATGTTTTCAATAAAATAATGTTGTCAGCGATTTTTGTCCCGAGTTCGGTTCGATTTGATTCCGATTCGGTTCTGGTTTTCATATTGTAAAAATGTGCCAAATGGCCATGATTCCAAGTCCAACGATTTTCAAACATTTCAACCAGTAATTATTTGAATGAAATGGGTCAAATGGCGATGGGTCCAAGTCCAACGTTTTTTAGAAATATTGAACTGGAACCGGAGCAGATATTGGTTGTTCCAGTAGTGTTTGATTCTGGTTTCATGTTGATCAGTTCTGATTCGGATTTTTTCTGGTCCAATTTTGGTTCAAACCGATGGTCCGGTTCATAAATGGCCATGTCTAGTTTATGCTGATAATGGAGAACTAATGAGTATATGCTCACTCGAGGGGCAAAATGAGGAATATACTAAAAAAATGCACCTAAAATGCAAAATTTGTTGGATTAGAAGTTTGCGTAAATGGGGGAAACAACAGACATGGCTGTGTAATAAAGAAGGATATAGGACGCAAAAGAATATTGCATTGAAGAGGTTTACAGAGAGACTAGATGTGGGCGTGAAACATTGTTTAATGTTGAACTTAATGAGCACGAAAAATGGTAGCCTCATAGATGGATTCCACGTCATGTTTATCAATTGATAACACTATCGAAGATACATCTTATAAGATCACACCATCAAATCTTTGAGTTTCATCACACAGTGCGTAGTATTGTTGATGATGCAGGGATTCGGATTAAGTTAGCCCATGATTGATGGCTATTCAAGATGGAGGGAAGGAAAAGTTGAAATTTATTGTCCGTGATCAAAATAATGATCTACATTGTACAAGAAATGGAGACATGGGTCGTAGATCATTTCAAGCAATTGTTAATTACTTTGGATCTAATTCTAACAGCAACTACAATCGCTTTTACAAGATAAAAATGATTGAGACTTATTTGATTGACATTATTTTTTGGTTAAATATATTATGCAACATGACTACGTAATATTCAGGGATAAGGCATTGGGAGCATTTATGAAGTTTAAAAATCATGGAGAACAAATTGTACTTGTAGCTTGTCTTTTGCATTATGAGATTGCGACTTCATTTGATTGAGTATTTAAGATATTTCTTGATTGTCTGAAAGGGCGAGCACCAAAGTTTATTATTACTAGTCAAGATGTTGCAATGCTAGCAACAATCTTGAAGGTATTTCCAGTCACTAGTCATTTTCTTTGTACATGGCATATCAATCAAAATGTCTTAAAAATATCGGTCATTTATTTGGAAATGAGAAGTTGAAAAAACGTTGGTCAAAACTATTATTCAGTAGCAATATATTGGACTTTGGGAGAGCATGGTCAAATTTTATTGCAAAACTTCAACTTGAGGATAATGAATGGCTTTAAAGAAATTATAATTAGGGAGAAATACAGACGTCTGTTTATGTGCGACAAACTTTTTGAGTAAGTAAAAGGTCAACATAAATGAGTGAAAGTTTCGAATCAAAGTTGTGTTAATATGTGAAGTTCAATATGGATTTAGGTCAATTTTTTAAGCAATTTAAAAGAGAAATTGATTTAGTGAGATACAATCAATTGGAAAGTAACTTTCAAATGTTGAATGAACATCCAATATATAGAGTGAATGATCCTTTATGTGATCATGTTGCCATAATATAGAATCCAAATATCCTAAAGGAGTTTGAGGTAGAGGTTGTACAAAAATTGTATGTAAGAAGTGATTCAACTATCATATTACAAAAATGAGATAAATTTACAGTGCAGAGAAAAGTGAGGTCCCACGATTGCAATTAAGCAGCAAAGCATATGATAACACTGCATGCAGTTGTAAAAAAAAAAATCATTTGCAGGTATCCTTTGTTGCTATATGATGTGGGTGATGAGAAGCCAAGGTTTTGACTGCAAATTACCAGAAAGGTACATTTTACAAAGGTGGAAAAGGATTGCGTAATATTAAAATTACTCCACTAGAGTCTTTATCATAGTTCGTGCATGCAAAAGATGAGCAACACCTTTGGTATTAGTGAATTACTAGTCTTGTCAATACCCAAGTTTTTAAACATACCAGTGATCATGAATCTTGGGGCATTTGAAATCGGTGGTTAGCTTCTGTGACTAGAGGATTAAACGCACTAATAATAAATGAAATGCTTACAGAAATGGTTGAAAAAAGTAAACATACGAAGAGTTCCAAATTACTTGTTGCTGATGGACAAGTATGTAAAAGATTAAAGATAAGGGAACACAAATTTAATGGAAATAAACAACCTGAAGGTGTTCTCAAACGATTTAAGAAGTCAAAATCTCTTGCTGGTAGAATTTTGTCTTCACAATCTGACATTGCTTGCAAGCTTGTTATATGTGATGAATTAGATGATGAACCTGGTAGCAACGACAACATAACTAGTAATTATTAGAGAATAATGTTAACCGTTCAATTTTGTATATATGTTGTAATTTGTATGTTTATCTTTAGGTAGTTTAAATTTTGAATTTTCCTAGATTAGATTTAGTTTCCTATTCTGAATTCTAGCTTCCAGATTTGTGTTAGGCTATTTGTACTCTTAACTATTCAATACAAAGTGAGGCCATTATTTTCCACATACCATTTTTCTATATGGTATCAGAGCAAAGATCTGAGGTCCCTCACCTCTAACCCTAGCAGCCGCCTAACATTCCCTTCCCCTTCTCAAAAATTTTCTCTTCATCCTTTGCCTATTTTCCATCATGGCCGATGATACCCAACCCCAACAAATCACAATTTCAAATCCACAAAACCCCACCACACCTCTTCAACTTATTAATATTTTTCACCAGAATATTATTAAGTTAACCTCTACCAACTACCTGTCATGGAAATTGCAGATCGAAGCCATTCTCATTGGCTATGATTTATTTAAATTCATTGATGGCTCCCATCTTTGTCCGGCGCAAACAATACGTCCTAATGGTACAGAAGTAATAAATCCTGATTATTTTCCATGGGTTCAACAAGAAAAAATCATGTTTGGTGCACTTGTTGGCTCCATCTCTTCTACTCTTGTTCGGTTAATCCAATAGGCTGCCACCTCCCGCAACGCTTGGATTATTCTTTCCAATATCTACGCATGCTCGTCTCGTGGCCACATTAAACAAATCAAGGAACAGATCAAGAAAGCTGTCAAGGGCTCTCAAAACATCTCTGAATACGTGCAATTTATTAAATGTCATTCAGATGAACTCACTGCTCTTGGAAAGCCGATGGATCATGAAGATCTCATTGAAAAACTTTTAGACGGTCTCAATGATGATTACTGTTCTATTATTGACATCGTTGAAGGTCATGAAACTCTGATTTCATTTGACAAACTTCATGAGAAGCTAATCAACTGAGAATTGTCTTTGAGGAGCACCTAAACCCTGAGCTCTCACTTACCGACCACGACGAACTACACCACCTAAAACTTTTTCCCGGGCAACAACACTCGGCGAAGCAACTCCAGGCCGTAGTGGCAGACCACTAACTTGCAAGGTACACAGGCCCAGTCTCGTCCTCCCACAAGCTCCTCGCGACCCTACCTAGGCAAGTGTCAGGGTTGTCGAGCTCAAAGGCACTCGGTTTCTCAGTGTCCACACCATCAAATTGTTCCAACCTCGACTGCAACCTCTTTTGATTCTTAGCATCCCTCTAAGTCACCATGGAAGCTGAAAGAAAACATTGCCACGACACAGACTAACTCTAGTCCATCATTGCTTCTTGACAGTGGTGCTTCTCATCATGTCATTGATGATCTTCAGAATCTATCCTTGCGCTTGCCGTACGATAGACCCGACGACATAATCTTTGGTGATGGTACTGGGTTACCTATTACACATACTGGTTCCACATTTTTACACACACCCTCTCATAAATTTTCCTTAACCAATGTTTTGTGTGTTCCCAACATTAAACGAAATCTAATTTCCATATCCTAATTTTGCACTTCCAATAACACATCTTTTGAATTCTTACCTACTTGTTTTCGTATGGAGGATCTGCAAACAGGGGCAACACTAATACAAGGACGGGCTAGAGATGGTGTCTATGAGTTGCCAAAAAATCAAAACCCAGCATCGAACTCTCCACTCCTTGCTTTTTCCAGTGTCAAAGCCACTCCCTCTGAGTGGCACCAATGTTTGGGGCATCCGTCAGAGTCAATATTTAGGCATCTTGTTTCAAATTTTAAGTTAGATTTATCAAACCTTTCCATTATCATGATTGTTATTGCAATAAAAGTCACAAATTTCCTTTTGCTTAATCTACTCTTACATCAACTAAGCCATTAC
Organism: Flueggea neowawraea; assembly: GCA_948243855.1. NCBI lineage: Eukaryota > Viridiplantae > Streptophyta > Magnoliopsida > Malpighiales > Phyllanthaceae > Flueggea > Flueggea neowawraea. The sequence continues at coordinate 2,537 of CAODLS010908153.1, read as the reverse complement.
AAATAATATTCTCTAACGTTTGGACTTCTCTAATTCATTATATTGATGATTACAAATACTATGTTATCTTTGTTGATCACTTCACTCACTACACTTGCCTTTACCCCCTAATCTGCAAATCTGATGTAGCCAACATATTCCACACTTCAAAGCTCTTGTCGAAAACCATTTCCAAATGAAAATAATCACATTATATTCTGACAATGGGGACGAAAACACTGGGCTAGCCTCCTTTTTAAGTCAACACGACATCTCTCATCTTACCTCTCCACCACATAATCCTGAACACAACGGTTTTACTTAACAGCGGCATCGCCACATTGTTGAAATAAGCCTATCTTTTCTCACTCGTGCCTCTCTACCTCTATCGTTTTGTTCCTTTACCTTCTCCAATACAACCTTCCTCATTAACCACCTCCTCACCTCAACATTAAACATGTCATCTCCATACCAATCTCTCTTTGGATCTCCTCCCAACTACTCCAAACATGTCTTTGAGTGTTGGTGTTATCCCTAGCTTCATCCATATACTAATCACAAACTCCAACCTCGCTCTTCTCCTTGTGTATTTCTTGGTTATTCTGTCACTCAAAGTGCATACCTCTGTTACAATCGAACCACTAAGAAATTGCACACCTCTGGCCATGTTCGCTTCGTTGAGTCTCTATTCCCAATGTCTGCCAATCCTAGTGTTTCCCCTAACCTCAATGAGTCTAACTACACCTCTTGGCTTCATCTTCAGGTTTTCCTTCCTAAGAACTCGCCACCATCTCAAGTTCAACAAAAACTCCCACGGACGGATAACCCCCAATGCAGATCCTCAGTACCTGAAAACCACTCGCCATCAGTCACAACCATGCCTACACCCTTCCCAATGCCGAACCAAGCCGTGACCCAATAGAGTCCCTAACCGCATCTGCTCCTACCTTGTTAGAACACCACAATACTGCACCCGAGCTAGTTCTTTCTAACTTTCCCCACACGAGCCAGTCAAACCCACTGCCCATATCTTCTACCCGTAAGCCTTCCTTTGCCTCTGCATCCACCATCTAACCTTGCCACTACCCTATTGTCACCCGATCCAAAAATAATATTCATAAACCTATCACCAAACTAAACCTCTCCACCCATATTGCTCAAGAAGTGAAACCCACTACGGTAACTTAGGCAATCAAATATCAGAAGTGGCACCAAATGCTCTTGTCTGTAACGGCACTTGGGAGCTTGTTCCCTCCAACGAGGCTCAAAATATTTTTGGTTGTAAATGGACTTTTCAAATGAAACATTTACCTAATGGATTTGTTGATAGGTATAAATCATGTTTGGCAATAAAGGGCTTTCATCAATGATTCAGTGACTATCATGATACACTCAACCCTGTGATCGATCCTGCTATTATTCGTCAGTTCTCTCCATTGTTGTTAGTCATGGTTGGTTGATAAACGTTCATTTATACATATTTGTGTCATTGATTTCTTATTATTTTTGTTATTATTCGAGCGTTATTGGTGATTTCTGGTACTTAAATAGTTTATATTTCTCTTTTCAGGTCGTTGATGGTGTCTTGATGGAATTGAATAAAAACAGACCAAAACAGAGATTAAACAACAAAGTTTGAGGCACCATAGTAAAGACACGGTCTTGGACCCTATTACAAGGCCGTGTAATGGTCTTTTTGCCCATGTCCTATTCGTCAGAGTCAAGTGCACCTCCATAAAGCAAGACACGACCTATGAGTGAAAGACACGTTCGTGTAATATCAATTTTGTCCATGTCTTACCAGTCTCGTAACCAAACGCATTAAAGTGGTGAAACGACGAAGTTTTAAAGTAAGACACAGTTTGGGAACCAAATACACGGCCATGTAATTGCTTAATCGGCCTGTGTCCTACCAAAACGCACCATTTTAGCCTTTTTAAGCTTGGAACGAACCCTAATTAAGGGAGGTCGCCATTCACAACCCAAACCAGAGTTTTAAAGAGGAAAAGAGCTGGGTTTCAAGGGAAGAACATCCTTGGAGTGGATCATCATCAAAATCGAGTGGATTTCTTGAAGATTGAAGGATTCTCAATGGGTTCTTTCGTTCTCTCTCATTTTCATTTCGTTTTTACTGTTGTATCTACTGATATTATGAGCTAAACTTGTGTGCATTTAGATGTGATGAACCCTAGAACGAATTTGTGATTGGGTTTTGTTATTTTGTTGCTTTGTTCACGAATTGAGACTCATGTATGATTTAATATTGTTGTTGTTGGATTGATTCTACCGGTGTTTTGATTTGACAATTGATTGCATGCTTGGGAATCGAGAGATTTATTGTGTGTTTAGAGTCACTCATAAGTGAGAGGAGTTGGACGCAAACCTAGAGATAGGTTGACTTAAATCTTCCAGGTTAAGGTCAAACTTAATATGGGAATTCATTAATCATCGTTAATGCAACGTGGGGGTATTAATTAGGAAGAGATTCCGGTTAATCAACTTGACGTTAGATGTTAACTGACTCGAGAGAGAGGTTAATGTATGTTAGGAATTCCTAC
>CAODLS010908117.1:0-27038 GCA_948243855.1 Flueggea neowawraea | reverse complement strand
GGGCGGTTGGGTGTTATAAAGACGAAGAGAAGTCGAGATGCACCGTTTCTGCTTAACACGGCTAACTCAAGTTACCAAACATCTAACTCGAGTTATTCAACCCGTGTCTTACTCGAGTTACACAAAAAGCTTACTTGAGTTATTCATGGTTCATCTTACTCGAGTTACACCTACTTGCTAACTAGAGTAACCCCAATGAAAACCATTGATCACCCACTCAAAACTCCAAACAACCAAGATCAAAGTGGAATGGATCGAAAAACTACATTGTTACCGATCAGGATCCAACAAGATATTACACCTATGATGATCAATCATGTTTGGGAATTGATTGATCTCCCTGAGGGTAAAAAGGCTATACTAAAAGCATCATATAAAGAGATTTTGTCTTTTGAAGGGGTTCACACAACAACAAAGGATTAACTATAAAGAGATTTTCTCAAGTGTCGTAAAGTTTGCATCCATGAGGTTAATTTTGGCCTTGGCAAATATTTTAGACCTTAAGCTATATCAAATGGACGTAAAGACTGTGTTCCTCAATATGGAATTGGATGAAGAAATATACATGGTTCAACTTGAAGGTTATGTCATTCGAGGTAGCGAACATGAGGTTTGTCTTTTGAAAAGATCAATCTATAGCTTTAAGAATTCTTCAAGACAATGGTACACTTGCTTCTTGAAAAAAAAAACGTTTGATAAGGACCATTGTGTCTCTGTCAAACGCCTGAAAAACAAGTTCGTAATTTTGACTTTGCATGTCAATGAGATACTCATAACTGGGAATGACTTGACATTCATCAAGAGTATAAAAGGATGGTTTTTATCCAATTTTTAGATAAAGGGCATGAGTGTTGCAGAGTATATTCTCATAATTAAGATTTCAATAAATCAATCTAGGAAGTTGTTATCTCTCTCTTTCTTAAAGGAGTTATATCAACAAGGTCCTTGATGTTGAACCAAATTGGTCAACATGTGAATTCCACCTAAGTTTTGATGATTAACAAAACATTAAAGTAGTTTAAGATTGCACATGCAATTCGTTAGTCACACATGTAATTTTCTCTAAAACAAAGTGTGATGAAACTGTTTTGTGCTGAGAACTTTGGTAAGGATATCAACTACTTGTTGAGTTGTAGAGATGTAAGGTATGTAGATCATCACACTTTCAATCTTCTCATTTATGAAATATTTTTCAACCTCTATATGTTTAGTCCTGTCATGTACAACTGGATTATGAACAATTGATATTGTTGCTTTGTTGTCGCAAAAGATCTTTATAAGGTTATACATTGAAATTTCCAGCTCTTCTAGTACCCTTTTTATACAGATTGCTTCATAAATACCTTGAGCTAAAGATCAAAACTTTGCCTCAGCACTACTTCTTACCACCACACTTTGTTTTTTACTCCTCAAAGTCACCAAATTTCCTCCAACAAATGTACAGTATCTTGATGTTGATCTTATGTCACCATAACTTCCAACCCAATCCATATTAGTATGCACTTCAATTTGTACATCATTTCTTTTCTTAAACATTAGTCATTGTCCTAAAGTTTCCTTTAAGTATTTCATAATCATGTAAACAGCCTCAAAATGTTTCTAATTAGGGGCAAGCATAAACTGACTCACCATACTCACTGCGAATGCTATATCTGGCCTTGTGTGGGACAATTATATTAGTCTTCCAACCAATCTCTGAAATCTCTCTCTATCAACGATTTCTTCAAGTTTTGCAGGTTCCAATTTCACACTTAGTTCCACAGGTGTCTCTATTGGTTTACAAACAAGCATCCCAGTCTCTTTTAGCAAGTCCATAATATATTTCTTTTGATTGACAAATATCCCCTCTCGTGATCTAGCAAATTCTATTCCTAGGAAGTATTTTAGTGGTCCCATATCTTTGGTTTCAAACTCTCAAGCAAGTTGCTCTGTCAATTTTTTGATTCCTTCCTCATCATTTTTTGTTAGAATGATATCACCCACATATACAATGAGAATTGACATCTTCCCATTTCCAGATTTCTTGTAGAACATTGTAAGGTCTGCATGGCTTTGATTATAACCATAAATTTTTACTACCTTCTCAAATTTTCTAAACCATGCTCTATGTGATTGTTTGAGTCCATATAAAGATTTTTCTAAGTCTACATATCTTATTCTCCCTATAATTTTTCTCAAATCCTAAAGGCAGGCTCATAAAGACTTCTTCTTGTAAATCTCCACTTAGGAGACTTAAGGAATTGGATTAAGTTTGACCAGTAGCTTGAGTTTGGTAATAAAATAAGGTTGATGTTATAAAGATGGACTGGATTCGATTATCAGTATGTGGGATGACTTAGAGGTTTCGATTCGATTGGGCTATTAGAATTGGAGATTTGAAATCTACTAAATGTGAGAGTAGTAATTGGATAAAAATTTGAGAGATAATATTTTATATTTCCGTTAGAATGGGGAGGTTTACTATCTCATAACGATATCACTAATGAAGGACGTGATGATACATGTGAAGATGGTAGTGTTAGTTTCGGTACGCTAGTCAATCATTTATGTGCATTGTCATTTGATTTAACAATTAATAAAAAGGCATTTCATTTCATATCTATGAAATATTATATGTTTTACGAAGATAAAACCTCCATGAATAGTTTATTCTTCCTTATGTCATCGAGTGTGACTTGATAGTAAAACCATAAGATAAAAGGAATAATATTCTAAACGTCCCTAATTGATTATTATCATGGGGATGATAACAAACCAATGTTAGTATGTTGCTAAGTGGATAATCATGTTTTATTGATTATGGATATGGGATATCACTTAGAACATAGATACATGTTAGGAAACATATATTGGACTGGCCCGTTATGAAAGCACTTCATAGATCAATGTCACAAGTAGCTTTCATATAGTGGTGATGTTTGAATCCTCTGACTGAAACTCACTATCGACTCCTACATGAGGAATCACATGTTTTGACTTAGTCAAATATTATCCGTAACAGGGTAACCATAAAGGCTATGATTGGATATATCATGAATCTATTAGAGGAGTGATAGTAAGAGTGATGAATTTGTTCCTCTTATGAAGAGTGATATCTTTAGGACACTTGATGAGTAGGATTGATGAAATGTATGCATACTCAAATGAGTTGATAAAGGGTTATCAATATCATTTATCATATCAATCTACTTAGGATCAAGAAATGCATTAAACAATATAAGGCTGACATGTGACCATGCCTTATGCTTAATATAGATATCACGAGACAAAAGGACTAAATATCAAACTGTGAAAGGTTAACTCAGATCACCGATGCCACTCGATTTTGGGTTGCCATAATGTATTACTAGATACCGCTTATGGACTTTAGGCCCAAATGTTTGGGATGAGGCCTATTGCCAATTTTGAGTGGGCCTATTGGGTCACACACTAAAACGAATTGGATTGGATTACAAATGTTCTCTCGTTTGGTAAATGAATTATTAGGATAATTAATTTGATTAATTATTAATAATTCATTTATAATTTATATCTTATTTATGATATAAGATATAATCCATTAATGTAATGGACTTTTAATTTAATTCACTTATTAATATTATTTTGGGTTTATTTATGTGTGACATAAATTCAGCCCATAGATATTAATAATAGAGTGATTTATTTGATGATAATGTATCATATAATTAAAAGCCCAATAACATAATAAAACCCTAGGAGAAATTCGGCAACCACTCCTATTTTTTAGGAGTTCTTATTCTTGTGTGAAAAGAAGATGAAAACCCTATTTTGACTAGGAGGAAATATGGCCCTCTCTCTCCTAAACAAGAAGGGTCGAATCTTTGGTTGCTAAGAAAGAGAATTTGGCGCCTAAATTGAGAAGGAATTCGGCACACTCCTTCTTTATTTGGTATGGCCGAATTCTTAAGGGGCAAGGAGAGGGTTTTGGCTAACCCTAGTGCACCTATTTAGGTGTTCACATATGTCTATAAATAGGAGCACACGCTAGTCTTATTTCTCATGGCAATGGCAAAGCCAAATTTGTGAGTGTCACAAACAAAGAGAAAATTATTTGTGAGAATTAGAATAGAGATTCTAAGTGCTAGTACACTTCACCAATCCAAGAAAGTTTGTTTGTGTGGATATCTTTATATACGTTCGCGCAAAGGCAACATGAGGATTTGTGATTCGCTTTTAACACTAAAAGCTACATCAACAATTCATTTGGTCATTCAATCGAGATTTGGTTTTAAGGTAAAACCCTAACCCTAATCGTTTATGTCGATATGCATGGATCCTTGGTGGAATTCTAAGATAAAATTTTTGTTATTTCTGTTGTGTTATCCTCTATATGAATGTCATATTTTAGTTACGAATTCCAACAGGTAGGTTGAGTCGAGGTACATTTGATTCGTTTGACATTATTGGCCATATGAGCTATCAATTCAGTTTGTCTCTGGGAATTTTTTGTATTTCAGATATGTTCCTTAGAGAATATTTTTTGGATATGTTCCGAGACTCTGGAATAAATAATGCCTAGTTTGTTTCCTTTTGCTCCTTGAGTTCGTTTGATTGTTAGAACTTTTGAACCTTGATCCTTGATAAGTATCTGCGTGTGTAATTTTCAGCATGTGGTTCTTAAGGTTTTGAGAATATTTTCCTTCGTTTCCTTGTACATTATGGTATCTCATGTTCTGTTCCTTAGGAATTCTATCCCAGATTCATTCCATGCTTTGTTGCTATTGTCAGTTGAGTTAAGACTTAATTTGTCCTCTGATAGAGCATCAGTGGAAGTCCTATAAAGGCATCCTTTTGCTGAGTTGAGACGTAGACACCCGCACTTATTCTATTTTTTTGATTCGTAAGTCCGTACCTTATGCCTCAGCATGTTCATTTTCAGTATCATCTTTTACATTTATGTAATCATGGTAAGCGCAGTTTGGAACATTGGTAGAGTGATAGTTGGTTTTTCCGTGAATGATCTGTTGGTTATGGATTATGCTATGATTTGGAGACTTAGGTATGATTTCAACATTTGAGTACTAGAGTATGATTAGATTTGGGAGTCAAATTGCATTAGTAATTCTAGTGTATCTTTGTATGTCTGCATATTTGGGTTTGACCGACCTAGGGCATTAGTAGATTCTTTGTGGATTGATATGTTAGAGATTTGTGTTATGTTTTGATTTGGAGGATTAGATCGATTTCTGATATTGAGATATTGGTGCTTGATTTAATCGATGAGTTTATCTATGTTGGTGATAAATGCCTAGTAATTATGATCTAATTGGCGTGAAAATTCGAGGAAGAATTTCTTTTGAGGGGGGAAGTATGTAACACCTCATTTAATTTGGATTTGGTCTTCGATTTATTGGCAGTTAAGGTTTATTTATTCAGATCCTTGGAGTTTCGATCTGAACGATGGATGAGGATTGTTTTGGCATGATTTAAATTTTTTGACCTTGAGAGTATTTGTTAAATAAACATTTGGTTCTTTTAAACAGTGAGTTTTGAAAAAAAAAATTGGTTCCAAAACGATGAGTTTTTGCTTCTTTGGTTCTTTTAAATCAACAAACTCAATTCCTTCATTCTCTTCACTTCCAAACTCATCCTCTCACACACACACTCTCTCTTTAATCCGTCATTCTCCCTCTATCTCTCTCTCTTTGCTTCCTTTAATTTCTTGCAACAAATTCAAGCTAAAATATATCTTCTCTTCTCTTTTCTTTCTTTATTTTCATGAAAAAAATCATGTGGGTTTGTTGAGTTTGTTTGGATAACAAGATTGAGGTTAGGGTTCGGATTTGATGCTTAATTTTGATGGATCTGAGATGGTTTTTGATGGATAATGCTAGAATGAGTGTAGGAATGAGGTGAATTTTGTTTTGTTGTGTTGAATGTGCATTTTTAAGATGGGTTATGTTTATGTCTTAATTTTCGTGTGAATAATGGGCTGGATTTATGATAAAATTGAGTTTATTCCTGATTGATTTTGGTGGAATAAACATAGATTTGAATGGTTTGTGTTTGATTTTGGAGATTGAAGAGAATTTGGTGTTGTTAGGGATTTAATTGGAAGAAATTAATTTGGGTTTTTGATGATTATTTGGTGAAATTTTTGAATGATTTTTATGAATACATATGTTTGGGTGATGATTTAAGTTATTCATAATAATGAGTGTTGGTTTCGACGAATTTGTAGTATTTTTGAATAAATTTCTATCGAAAGGATTAGATTGCAAATTTTCTAGAGTTTGAAGTCTAATTTGTAATTTTAGAACAATTTGAGGATTGATTTGTAATTTTTTAAAAGTTTGGAGAATAATCTGTAATTTGTCGATGTCTTAAGGACTAAAGTGTAAATTGGTAAAAGTTGAGGGACTAAACTAATATTTTACCATATTCTCGATTTTTTACGAGTGAGTTAGATATTCGATCGAAATAGGGTTTTTGACTTCATCATGGGTTTGGGACGTGTATCTACATTCCATGAATATTCCCAGAATATGAGCATTAGGCATCTCTCCCTATGCACGCCTTGCCACTTCCATACTTTCATTCTCATTCGCCCACACATTCTCAAATTTAAACAGCTTCGCCCTGCTTAAAATAGAGAGTAACTCGTTTCAAAGAAGTAGGAAACAATGATTTGATGAAGACCCCTCCACGTTTACCACTCTAGCATTACTAAATTACCAAATAGCTCCCTCCAATCCCTATTCGTAAACACCGTATCAAATCTTTCCTCCACCAAGTCAGTCGATCCCCTACCCCTCTCCCATGTGAATTTATGACCAACCATACCAAGATCTATCAACGATCAATCCCTGACAGACTCCCAAAAACCTTCCATCAACCAATTCGGATGAGGAGCTCCACCCCTTTTTGGAATGAGCAAGCAAATCGTTGAAATCAACTTCGTAAACCCAATGGAGGTCTAAACCACGAGCAAGACACCAGAGCAATTCCCATGAGCCTTTCTACAAGACCTCTTGGGAAAGGCATAAAAGCCAGCCAGTCTCCAATTCCTCCCATCCTCGACAATTTTGATGTTTATGTGGTTACTAGAAAGGCTGAGTAAGTAGACTTCAATATCAAGACTCCAAAAATTAGCAAGACCCCCACTTCTAGTAATGGGATCTACCCAAAGTGCCCCTTTGACCCACTCAATCCACAACCCAAACACCTTTGTCTCAGAAAGAAACACACAACTGGGCTTCCTTTCATAGACTAAGTCCATGAGAAGTTGAACTAAATGTGGGTTGCCTAGCCCACGACAGTTCTAGAACAAGAAACTCATTTTAAGCAGAGGGCCTGGCCAACCCCACCAGAACCGCCTTAGGCCCCTTTTTGTCTCAGCCCGCTTAGACACAAGGCTTTGAATCCGTTCTTATTCACTGTCCACAACACCTTTCAATCCAATGTCAATTCCATTCCTCTCTCTTACGGACCCATCCATCCATCCTTCTTCCTTTTATATCAATGATTTCAAGCCCATTCTCCAAAGAGTCGCCTTTACTATCCCCCACACTGGCACTCTCCTCCATGTCCATTAAACCTTTCTTGTTTGTATTGTTCCTGCCATCACAACCAACTTCATTAAATTTTGCCGGCTCAGCCACGCTATCGAAGCGTCTTATCTGGCCATTCATTCTGACCAACCATCATTAGATTCCATGTCAGCTTTCTTCCCCACATCACCATCCACCTCTTCACCTACACTCGTAGCAACCGGGAGGACATGAAGCGGTTCACCACGAATATTCTTGAGGTACCAACTTTGTCCAAGACCGGACCCTATCACCATTTTTGCCCTCACGCTCGAGTCATGTCTTCTCGTTGCCTCTGGATTCTAGTAATTTATTTGACAAAATCTGTCGTTGTGACCCAACCTCCCACAAACAAAACAAAAAGTTGGGAGTTTTTCATTTTTAAACTAAATCCAATACCATTCCCCTTTCCTTCTGGACCTTGGTTCTCTTAGGAATAGATTTTTTAATATCCATCCCAACTCAAATTCGAAGGTATCTCTGCCATCCACTATCATAATTTCTGGGATCGGACCCTACGGATTCTCTGATTGAGTTGCCAATGTCATGACAAACTCATGTTGTCGCAAAACCCATCGGCACCATGTGAAGTTGACCCCAAATGAGTTAAGGCACACAGTCATAGGGTTCTCATCCATGCCAAGCTTCTTCCATACCAGAAGCTGCTTGTCGAAAGTCCATGGCTAGCTTTCAACAACTCTCTTTAGGTGCTGTTCATGAAAGAATTGGAAAACGAACTGATTAGGAGCAATGTCCTTTCTTATGAAGACTACCCTAATAGGTCTCCACATATTAGATGAAGTATCAATCACAATGGAGGCTTCAAGGGTTTATCAGTATGAAACTTTCCCACCATACATAAACCAGTAAGCCTTAGGGTCCAAACTGCATCTTCACCCGATACTAGTAAATTTGATAGATTACATAATAAAAAAATAAAGCAAAGCGACACGTTTTTTTAAAAGTGAATTGTAGTATGCTAAATCATTCTACCTAAAACAAACACAATCAGACCTGCTCTTCCCACACTGTCAGTGCCGATAATGGAACAATAATAGCATTACAATACCAGCATACAACATATTATATTGAACTTGAGGGGAAAAAAAGTGTGTAAATCTATTTTATAACATTGCAATATATTTATCTAAAAAAAAAGGCATTACAATATCAAGATCCATTTTTCCAAGCACACAACTGGCAACAAATATCCAGGAGAAACGGTAAGGACAATACATTTTACTACCAAAGTTAAATTGGAGCCCTTAGATGCGACAAGACCTGCTAGCTTTACAACCTTATAAAATAACATTGCCATAAATGGAACGGTCAAAGGTGAGGATACAAGAATGGGAAGACAAACTTTACTCGCAGCGAGAAACGAAAAATTATGGAGCTGTATTGATTATGTACTAAGCTAAAGATGTGAGAGTCACCGGATGTGTTAAGTACGTGCTAATTTAGGCTTTGGATTCCTTGGAATGAAAATGAAAGAATCCTGAAAAGCCCATCTGGGTTACCTGCATGTACCTGTTACAAAGAAACATTCCGAAAGAAAAACATGAGTTGCCCTTCAAACAAACAAATATATATATGACCTCTTTAACACTATCCTATAATGAATGACATCTTTGCAGTGGAAAGTGATCTTACTCAGTTTCACCTTCAACCGATTAATTAAACTGGCAAATTTACGAAATAATTGGTTGCAGACAAAATGATTTTCTTTTCCTAATCTATCACCAGATTGCATAAAAAGAATATATTTAACACTGAAACATTCAAATTAACATTCTTCATAAAGCATTAAACTGCTAAGCTAGACAAAAAATTTATATTATGATTCCAGAGATAAACCAGTGTGCTAAAGTTTCCTGCAACTGAACCAGTAAATGAATTTTTGTGAGAAAAAAAAGCAAATAGCAAAAAGCTGAATATTGTAGGAAAGCATGACAATAGTTGTACATGAACCACTAATATAGTAGTTTGAATCTTCGCTATCCATACTAATAAGTGAACAATATATTCGGAAACCAAATATAATGCTAAAATTTGGGTGCAAAAATGATATTAGAATAAAACAAACATATACCCAGTGACCATCATCCTCAAGGACATGCATTTCAACTCCACCTCCCTCCTCGGAGGCCAGATCCTCTGCTGCGTGAATACGCTGCAGATCTTCAAGTGCCCATCTGTGCAAGCTCCTCTCTGCTTTCAAAAAATGGATGTGCACACCTCTGGGCAAATTATCAACAAAATTCCTACATTCATCCAATTGAAGAAGATGCATAAGAAAGAAGCAAAGCATGGAAGAATTTTAACCTACAATTTGGAATAAAAAAAATTCCATAATAATCTCAAATAACTTACCATAAATTTGTTTCTTCATAGGACTGGTACATTTCAGCAATTCCATCTAGGTCAAACACCCATGAGAAGCTTGACAACGATAAACCACGAGGGCCATTTGGTCGAAGATTAGTTGCAACCCACTTGACACGATTCAAAAATGTAAAGAGAATTGCAGTCAATTTTTTCAGGATATCCGGGCTACTAAAATAACAGAATTACAATGCATGAGAAAAGGAAAATCATATAATTAAAGATGCAAAATTTAGTGGTTAAGATTTTCTCCTTGAAAACCCATTCACAGAATACAAGTGAAGTAGATGCATCAAGAGATGAGAAACCTTACCCTATAACTCCATGCTCTCAATAAGAACAAAATTATATTCAGTAACTTATAAAAACAAAATGTACTAAACTCATGGTACATTATTTTGTTTGGTAAACCACTAGACGATATATTTAAAGTATTAGATCACTTGACAAAATAGAAAATCATTTTCAATGTTTGCTGTGCGAAATAAATAACAGAGAGGCAGGGATGAATGGTCTATAAATTGGTTTCAAGCATATGAAAAATCAAACCTATGGAGCATGCCCATTCAAGATGACAGCAATGATTGGAAATCACAGTTGTGCTAAAGGTAAATCCTGTGAAATTGTAATTAATGGTAGGAAGAGTTGGGACATAAAGAAGCAACATCTGAAAAATGAGTTCTGCAGATGTTTGAAGACCCAAGACATGATTAGATAAGGAATTCAATGTTCAGCAAAGTGGAGATGGAATCTTTACATGAAGTAAAGAGCCGAAATCAAATATGATTCTGTTGTGTCGAGTATAATCCGACAATGATTGTGAGGAAGAGAAATTCAAAATGAATCAATAGAGTTACAAATAGTCACATGTGACCATAAAGGTGTGTGCCTACCAATATTTATATTCAGAAGAAGTCAATGTGACAGAGCTAGCAATCCTTATGTGACAGCTAAAGACAGCAATCAAATAATCTTTTTTTTTTAAATTGCGCCAATAGTACTCAATTAGATTCATTTATATATACCTTTATTTCCTTCCTAAACTCCTAATTTGCCAATTCCATGGAAGGGCCACAAAACACTGAAAGCTTGAACAAAAAATACAAGGCTATCATTGAAGAAATACATGACTGACCATGAGAGAGCTACATGAAAAAGAAATTTCCATAAATGTGAGAACTCTTTTGATACTTCTAGTGCAGTTTAAAGTTACATTGCTTACCTTTCTTAATAGTGAGAACGATCGACAAAGTTAAGGGAGAAAAAAATAACGAATCATAATAAGTTTGAGCTTTGAAATGGAAGACAGAATTTTATTGCTCCTTCACTGGCCAGGCCTAAACTTCCTTAAAATGTCCAGTTCATGCATACCTAGTACCATATATATGAAACTGGATATGGTATCATTTCTTAAACTTCTTTCTTCACAATTATCCCACTAACCTGAGACCCATATGCACACAAAGAAAGTCCTATGGTACAGAAAGCACGCCTATTGTCACAAAGAAAATATTTATGCAAATGTTCTAAATTTTCAATAGGATATCGCCGTTCATCAAGAATTGTTGAAAACTAGTTGGACAAAACTGAAGGTAGATTGCCAATCAGTCAGAAAATAAAATATACATGAGTAAGATGTGCAAAATCTTTGCATATGTAAGTAAGACGCTTATTCCCACACTCCAAAAAGATGACCATTTCACTTGACCTATGTTGACAAAACTATTATGTTACGGCCAATGGTTTGCCCTCAAGGTCAATGCATGAAAACAAAGAGAAAATAGCAACAGGTAATAAAATACATCATTCCCCTAGCAACGCCATCATCCGTCAGCTGCTGCACCAAGATTTCATGAAAGCAAAAGTTCCTTCTAAACTAGTTTAAGGAATACTAGCAAAGATCATTTAATGCCATTATGCCAAAAAAAATGAGCTCAAAGATCAAAGTTTATACCTGTGCTACATCCATAGAAAACCCTTCCTGCACAAGAGCACTCACTAAAAGATCAAAAAAGTGACCAACTCGTAATAGTTTCCATGAAAAAAAAAAAACACGATTCAGACAAGCCCAACAAACATAAAAATGAATTAAGTAAACACAAAAACAAAAAAGAATAGAACAAAGATTTATCGGAGAATGAAATTTTGAGTTGGTGAGGTGTAATAAACAAGTGCAAAAATCAGCATGCATATATATGTGCTATAGAAATATACATAAACGACCAGGAATTAGCTATCCATGATGATGACAAGTGAGGCTATAACCTCAAGAATTGGTGGAAATTTGTGCAAGATAGAATAAAGCAACAACACCTATTTAAGTCAAATGTCTTCTAGATTCTAAAACTATGCATAATTTACCATGAAAAGTCACAAGCCATTGAGATAAACTAAACGCAAGTTTACATATCCAAACTTTGTTTTGTTTTGTTTTGCTTTGTTTTTTTTTTTTTGCATCGGCTAAAAATTATAAGAAATGCATTCATCAGACTGCATCATTTTGGTTGTTATGAAAAATGCAATCAAAAGGCTATGTAGCATCCACCCTTTCCATATCGAAGCATGGTTCAAGGGTACAGAACTAAAGAAAAATAAGGTATGGATACTATCTTCCAATTGCATGGTTATTTTCTCTGCATGTTCAGGAAAGGGAGGGCAAAAGACCTGGTTTTTGGTTGTAATCTTTAAGAACAACACAAGGTTAAAAAATTGCAATACCAATAAAGAAAAATATCTTTAAAAAAATTGTGATGAATACAGATTCATATATAACAACATAGTATTCTATTGTTCTCATTATTAACCCATGGTCAAAATAGCCCCTCCCTTGCTCCCTTAATGCACATAATATTTGAGATCATCTTCCAGATCCTTAGAAAACAGTGGTTAATAGTCAGAAAATGGTGTCCAGATCTTCAACTTGTCTCAATGGTCGAACCAAACACTACCAGCATATATTACCCATTACAAAATAAAAGCCATAGCCCATTGGCAAACCGGGAAACACATGATACATAGAAAGAAGGATGCTATAGAGTACCTCTTTTGGCAGCTTCCTTAAAAAAGATATTAGTTCTTGAGGATGGTCCTCTCCATCTCCACCAGCTCGCACTTTTCCAGGAGTAGCATCTAGTACCCAAGCCTGCAGTAGGGTAAACAAACTATAAGAACATAGAAAATGGTATACAAATGATAAAGAAGATGAAAAAAATGGCAAATGTCTGAACATCCGATTTATAAGTAACCTGTATGGAAAAAAAGGTGCCAGTGTAATCAATTGGGAAACCTTAACGATGTATACATATGCTCGTCAAACCTAAGGTCAAGAATTTAACTCCTCTTGTAACCCCCAAAAGAGTAAGAAATGAGATGTGATTATTCTGTATGCTTGCAGCATACTTGAGGTTTTGGAAACATGTAAACCTAATTAATGTCTACTGATCAGACACTTTAACAGCAGCTAATGTCAGCCAAATTAATGATCTTAATAATATATTTAAAAAAAAAAAAAGAAAACAAGAAACTTACTCTGACTGGTCGTGCTAGAGACTTAGCAGCTTGTTCCACCATGCTCAAGATGACTGCATATGAGGATAATTAGAGTGTATATATAAGAATCATGTCAAATATAAATGCTTTATAATCTAAATAGGTATAGAATGCTCAGGCAAACAGGTACCTTTTCCACCAAAACTATGACCAATTAGGACCCGGGGAATTATTCTGAGCTGTGCCACCTATTGCAAACATAGAGAGCAAAGTAAATGAATAATATTAGTCAAAGACAAAAAATATATTTTCTTTAAGCAAGACATCTTCATCTTCTGGTTATATTGAAAAACAGAAGTGTTAGAGTTCAAATTGTAAGGCACAAAAAACCTATATTTCACATAATCACAGTTGCTGCAAATGTTATGGTTGCAGTTTTTTTTTTATGAGGTTATAGTTGCTGTAACTAAGCAAACAAATGCTTGCGTTCTACTTCAGTATTTACAAGGCAGCACATCATAGCAGGATCCAAATTCGATCAAATCCAGGTTAAATGCAAAAAATTAACTGGCCAAACGAACTGTTCTAAACCTATGAAATGAAATAGAGAAATTGTATCATAATTCATAAAATTTTATGATAAATGAACAAAATTATTGATGATCAGGGATTTCACGTTCAAGATAGATAAGACCAATTGTAAGGAATTACTAATGATAAAATAATCAGCAAAGTGATATTACATATTAATACAAAAAGGCCATTCTATTTTATTTTATCTTATTTGCATAACTCAGGTTCTGCAACAGGAAAAACGTTATTCCCATATTGAGAAAATATCCATGCAAAAGCAATATTATCAAATAAAACATGATTAAATATCAGACATCTTTGAGATCCAAACAAGTCAATTCAAGTATATGAAAGAAGCATGCATTTGAGGGTGATCAATTGGATACAAATAGGTAAGCTAAAATGTTACGCACAAGCTTTAAGACATCAGAAGCAGTTGAGGCGACAGTGTGAGGTCTTGTCTTCTTGATTGATGCTGAATCACCATGGCAACGTAGGTCTACTAATAGAAACTGCACAAATAGAAAAGGATGTAAGCCACAAGACACTTCTACTGATTTTGAAACTTAAAATTATTTATGCTGCCACACTACACTACATTAGTCATGCCAAACAACAGCCAACACAGAGACGAACATGTCAAACAAAGTATCTTCTAAAATTCCTGAAAAAAACAGTAGTTTGACTACATTATTCTGAAATTGGAATCCAACAAATTCCTCTACAGAAACTTTACAATAGCATTGTAGAGTTTTACAGTTGCAGGAGAGAAGAAATGAAAAAAAAAACAAAGAAAAACGAGTTGATATAGTTGGTGGAAAAATCGTGCAAAGTATGGAAGAAGTCAGAGTTGGTAAGAAGGAATGGCTGCTGTTGACTTTGGTGGAACACGGAAAACGATGCCATTTCAAGCGGATTCCTGTTGCGCCTGACACGGATGACATGCAGAGCTTGCGGACGACTGCTGCTCCTCGTCCAAACGAAGCGTCAGTGATCCGACCCAAAATCGAGTGGCATCAGTGATCCGAGTTAACCTTTCACAGTTTGATATTTAGTCATTTTGTCTCATGATACCTATATTAAGCATAAGGCATTGTCACATGTCAACTTTATATTGCTTAATGTGCTTCTTAATCCCAAGTAGATTGATATACAAATGACATTGATAAACCCTTTTGTCAATTCATTTGAGTATGCATACATTCCATCAATCATACTCATCAAGTGACCTAAAAATATTACTTTTCATAAGAGGAACAAATACATCACTCTCACCATCGCTCCTCTACAAAATTCATGACATATCCAATCATAACCTTTATTTTTTATCCAATCATAACCTTTATTTTTACTCTGTTACGGATAACATTTGACTAAGTCAAAACATGTAATTCCTTATGTAGGAGTCAATAGTGAGTTTCAATCAGATGACTCAAACATCACCACTGTATGAAAGTTACTTGTGACATTGATCCATGAAGTGCTTTCATAGCGAGCCAGTCCAATACATGTTCTCTAACATGTATCTATGTTCTAAGTGATATCTCACATCCATAATCAGTAAAACGTGATTACACTCTTAGCAACATACTAACCTTGCCTTGTCATCCCATGATAACAATCGATTAGGGACTTTTGGAATAATATTCTTTTTACCTTATGGTTTTACTATTAAGTCACACTCGATGACATAAGAAAGAATAAACTACTCATGGAAGTTTTATTGTCATAAACAATATAATATTTCATAGATATGAAATGAAATGCCTCTTCATTAGATAATCGAGACAGAGAAGTTGGTTAGAGTTACTAAAGGATTATGATTGCACCATACCATATCATCTTGGCAAGGCCAACGTTGTTGGCGATGCTCTGAGTAGGAAGTCGATGGGTAGTTTATCCCACATTTCTATTGAGATACGACCAGCAGTGTCAGAGTGGCAGAGTTTGATGATTCACGAGTATTGCTTGGTCATATTGAAGCGAGACTCGTGTTGTTAGATCAAATTCACGAGGCTCAGAAGGAGGATGTTGATATTCAGGATTTGATTGAAAAGGTTAAGACATCTGATATACCTAGGTTCAATGTTGATGATTCTGGAGTCCTCTGGTTTGATTTGATGTTGTGCGTACCATATTTAGGTAGTTTACGCGAGGAGATTATGACCGAGGGTCACAACTCAGCATATTTTGTACACCCGTGATACATCAAGATGTATCGGAATCTCCGAAAGTCCTATTGGTGGCCAGGTATGAAAAATGATATTAGTGAGTTTGTCAGTCGGTGTTTGACCTGTCAGTATGTTGAGTTTGAACATCAACGTCCTTGTGGGTTGTTGCAACAGATGCCACTTCCTGAGTGGAAGTGGTGAAAATCATAGGTCCCAATATACAAATGAGGAATGACACTCCAAGAGGGGGGTGAATTGGATTTTTAGCAAGTTAAAAACTTTATTGAAAATATTTTGCAAACTAAAACAAATAACAAAATTATTTTGAAATCAATATCAAAGTTAAATACAGAAGTTCTAAAGATCCAATCCACACACTCAACAATAAATCAAATGCTAGTACTACAACATTCACTAATTAATCCTCAAAATTCCAAAGATATGTAATTAGACTCTCTAATTACACCAAATTGCATTTAGATCCCTAAATGCACAATATTACCTTTGGTCCTTCAAAGGAAAATTACCCAAATGGTCCAAATTTTGATTCAACTGACATAAATCGATTCCAATCACCCACATTGGTCAATATCGACCTCCTAAGCATGAATCCAACCACCTTTTCAAGAATCAAACAACAAATCATCAGGAAATCTCAAAATCAAATTCGAATTTCTTGAGCCCATTGAAATAAATCATCAAATCACTATAGCCAACTCAAATCCAAGTGTTTATAACTATAATCCATCAACATACATTAGAAACAACTCGGATTCTAATAAGAAATCCACCAAAATACGAAATCGAACTTAGATCGTTGCATTTTGGACCTCTAACAACCATACTCAACCAACAATCAACTTCTATAGAAATAGAAAATTGAAATCCAAACTAAAACCCCAATCTCGTTCAAACCCTATAATGGGTGAATGTGATACCAAAAATAACAAAAAGAGGATATTAAGGAGTGTTTCTTACCTCAAGAATCCAAGTGAAGGCAATGAGAAGTGATGGAGGATGAAGAGAAATCAATTTGAGAGAGTTTTGGTTGGTGAGAGTGAGTAATGGCCGAATGAGGTGCGGTCGGGGGGTATTTATAACCCTCAGCGCTGAAACGCTGCGTTGCATCAAAAAATTGCCCAAAAAGCGAGCTTTTACACGCTCAAGAAGCACACTATGCGATCAAGGTCCTTATTACGTGCGTAATAACATGTATTATGTGCATAAATGACTTGGCAGAAATCCTCCGATTTCCAGATCTACGTTCTGCGCGAACAAAACCTCTTCTACGCATGTAAATTATGTATTACATGCGTAGATGTTCTTTTACTCACATAAACGGCTTCCAAACTCACGGTTCACTCCCAACAATTGATCAACGTGCGTAAGAACAACCACAATGCATGTACGAGGCCTTTAGAACACTCCAAAAGCACGATTTCTCGGCCTTAATGCATTTCCAACTTAAAATCATCCTTTCCATAATTCTCAAGACCATTCAAACATTGAAACGCACCAAATGTGTTCTCGAACCAACTCTAAACACCTCAAAACACTATAGAGTCAAATGGACAGCTACAGGGATCCTATCAAAATGGACAGGATATTACATATGGGAGTTAGGATTCCCATTTGCTTCTAGTAAAGTTTGCATATAAAAACTCGTACCATTCGAGTATTGGCATTACGCCATATGAGGCACTGTATGGTAGGAAGTGTAGATCTCCTTTGTGTTGGGTCGAAGTAGGTGAGAGAGAGTCCTTGGGGCCGGATCTTATTTTAGAGACCACTGAGAAGGTCAGGTTGATACAACAGATTCAGACTTCTCACAATCGTCAAAAGCGTTACGCTCACCCGAACGTAAACATTTGGAGTTTGTAATTAGGGACCAAGTATTCCTTAAGGTATCATCAATGAAGGGCATGATGAGATTTGAAAAGAATGGCAAGTTGAGTCCGACGTTCATTGGTCCTTTTGAAATTATCGACTGTGTTGGAGCCGTGGCTTATGAGTTGGCACAACCGCCTCAGTTACTTTTGTTCATCCAGTGTTTCACATTTCACTTCTGAGGAAGTATGTCTCTAATCTGTTACATGTTCTAGCACCACAGTCTATGAGGTTAGGCCCAATTTGTCTTATGATGAGGCTTCAGTCCGGATTGTGGACCGTCAGGTTAAGAGATGCCAGAACAAGGAGATATCTTTAGTGAAAGTTATTTGGCGACATCATTCAGTTGAGAAGGCCACTTGGGATGCTGAGAATGATATACAACATTGATATCCACACCTGTTTGATTCTGTTGATTATCTTCTGCTTTCTATCTTTGCATTCTGCATTTGTATTTTGTCTCTGCATTCCTGCATTCTCTGTTTCATGTCTGCTAATCCGAGTTCGAGTGAGTTAGAACGTTAATAAGATTTTAGTTGTGAGTAGTATATGGGATTCTTGGTTAAATCCTGTGTTAAAGATTTATATTTGATCTGGTTTGTTTGGAAATTTGAGGACGTTAAATCTCGATTTTTTTCGTTTAATTTCGATCATATCCTTTAGTGTTTGAGGTGATAGTTTAGTGTTTGGAGATGTTTAATAATGATATTTTTGTAATGTTGGGTGTTGTTGAGCATCGGGAATGGTCTGACGTGTGTCAAGAAGTGAAGGAAATTAAGAAGTGTATAATTTCAAGCCTCATGTATGTTAGATTTAAGGCTAAGATACGTAGAGAAATAATGTAACTTATGTTAAATGGGTTTCCAAGATTATTAACGTACGTGAGCATTTCATTGACGTGCATGAGAGCGACTTAATACTTCTGGACGCGATTTTTGACCCTAATAATGTATGTGAGGGATTTGGTAATGTACATGAAGGTGCACTAACGTACGTGAACTTAAGAATGACATATGTGAGCCTTTGAAACCTTGAAACTCACCATTTTGAACTGCAGTTCTATAGAACAACTCAAACCGACCCACTTCATCATTTCTTCACTTTCTTCACTCTCCACACTCTCAAATTCACTCAGAAGTCACTCTCATTGATTCCATTCATTCTTTTGAGGTAAGATCATCATCCTAATTTGTTTCTTTCTTCATTTTCATGCTTTAAACACATATCGATTTGGTACGGCGAAATGTTGATTTAATAAGTTGGACGTGATTCTGGATTGTTATGTTGTAATAGTTGATTGAGGATGATAGATCATGATAGAAGGAAGCTAAAAACACATAAATATAGCTTGTATGGTGGAGATTTGATGATGTGAAAATAATGGGTATGGTTATGTACGAGTTTGATAGATGTAGGATGATTTGATGTTGTTTTTGATGAGTGGGTGTTAGATTAATGTTTCTGAAGTTAGTTGGGACTAATTTGGCTGTTTGGAAATTTTGGGTTTCAATCGATACAGATTTTAGGTTGTTATAGTGTGATTTTCTACTGAAAAGACTAAAAACATAATTTTCATAATTCTGAATAATTAGAGGACTAGACTTGATTTTGCATAGTTGGGGTCTAATTTGAAATTCTAGAAAGTTGGGGACTTATTTCTAATTACCCACAAGTTTGAGAACTGATTTGTAATTTTAAAATACTTTGAGCACTAATTTATAAGTTCTAAAAAGTTTGGGGACTAATCCATAATTTTCTGATGTCTTAGGGACTAAATAATAATTTTACAAAAGTTTAGCGACTAAACTTTAATTTTACGTAGATTTTGATTTTCAAAGAGTGCCTGCATTTGCATTTCATACACTCAGTACTGCCACAATATCATTATTATATTTTGATATTGTTTGATTGATATATATTTCAGCTACTTGTTCCTACTGGCGAGACTAGCCACTCACTAGTAGGCTGAGCATTTTGGCCTAACCTGTGGATCAGCCTGAATTTTTTTAAAAATAAAATAAGGCCGGACCTAGGCTTATGAAATAGCCCGTGATCCGGTCCGACCCAAATATATATAATTTTTTATATTATATATATAATATAGTATATTAATATTATTTTGATGTATTATGTGTTATAAATTAATAAAATTAATATTAATTATAAATTTAAAAATTATTTAATATTTATTAAAATATAATTTATATAATAAAGTATATGTGCAGTATATGAGGCATCAAAAATTCAATAACAAACTGTTCTTATAATTGGCACTTTCCTTGTATTAAATGTCAAACAGAGCAACCGTTTCTAGGAGGCATGAACAATGATTTTAGTCTAATATGACTGTATGGAATGACTTTAGTATCTTCATTCTCATCCTAACCACAAATTATCAGCCTAAAACCTCCAACAGTTCAGTGTTCCAGCAATTCAATGGTTCAAA
Source organism: Flueggea neowawraea (assembly GCA_948243855.1). NCBI lineage: Eukaryota > Viridiplantae > Streptophyta > Magnoliopsida > Malpighiales > Phyllanthaceae > Flueggea > Flueggea neowawraea. Next base: position 6,537 of record CAODLS010908117.1, on the reverse strand, counting down.
ATTTCAATGCTTGTGCCTTCAAATCTGTATAATTTTTATTATGTCTAGATATAATATGTAATCTGACTAATAATTATTCAGTTAATTAATAATTTGACTTATGTGATTATTAATAACCCACACTATGTTTCTGGTATCGAATATATATATATAATTATAATTCTGTAAAAATTAAATTCTGATTTGCATGCTCATATGTTATTATCATTTAATATTATTTTAAATAATATTCTGATATGGGACACCTAGCTACGAGGTACGTAGCCTTTGATATACCAATGATCTGTAAATATCCTAATTACCGGGATAAAGGAGTGACCATGTGTCCGGTAAAATATACGTACTTTTCTGTCAAGTGGCTTAGTCTACATTATTTATTCTGTCTGCTTCCGATCCTATTATATGACTCTGCTAATATATATATATATATATATATTGTCTGTTCAAGGTGCAAATGTTTTAAGAAACGTTTTCTAAAAATTATTATGTATATATAGAGTGTATATTATATATACACATATATGTTTGCGGTATTTTTGAACTGTTTTCAAAACAGTTTATGTAAGGTCCCAAATGCGATTTGGAGTATCGTCCCTCACTAAGTTTTCTCACCCCTCCCTTTAACATTTTTCATATATACTTTTCATGCTCAACATTCATCTGGCACCTCGATCTTTGCGAGACACCCTTGCTAGTAGTGAATGCCTTTTTGTTCAGGTTCTACTTTTGTTTTTAACATTAGAGTTTCACACTTCTATTGGGTTACTGGACACATTTTTGTATTTTGACTTTTGGATTTTTCTAATTAATATTTTACTTGTATTTTGATATATTAAACTATATTTTGATATATTAATATGTTGTTATAAGAATGTATATTTTATTTATTTATATTTATTATATTTTGTCAATAAATATTTTATATTTATACCCTCTATTAATAATTGGATAATAAATGAATAAGTTGGATAGAATGTTTGAATATCCGAAACTTGTGCGAGATATGCCGGACTTCCAGTTCGGTTTGTGTTGTACGCCGATCATAGTCCGAAAACGGGTCGTGACAAGATTCTCTAGGACGCACATGAAATCAATGATTTGCGCGGAAATAATTTGTTTATGCTTCAATTTTCATGACATAAATAGATTTTTAGAGAGGTAAATTGATGATGGCTGGTTGTGGCGGAATGATGATGTGAATGATGGCGGATTAGTGGAGATAAAGAGTATTTGACCGTCTGTGACTATGGATTAGGGATTTTTTTTTCTAATTTTTAGGTAAGATTTGCTCAGTTCGGGACAGTTTTGTTTCTGGTTGGGTAGCCACATCAGCATATGCGTGACATTTTTAAATGACGTAGCATGCCGAATCATTTTTCGCCCTAACGATTTCTAAAATCCAACCATAGTAATTGTCTGCAAATTAAAATCGATTTTTAATGGCCTTTCTGCAATAAATGTGAGTTTAGTAACCTTGCTGCAATATTGTTAAATGTAAGGTGACCGTGGATGAAATTAACCCTAAGAAAACCAATTAAAACAAGTTCAGGGTTTCTATGTATTGAACCAAAAACAATAACATAGGGCTCATTTGGTAGATATAGCATATAATATTTTTAGAGGAGAATATAACCTATTTTGTATAATTAACTTTATTAAAAGATGTATCATATATCTACTTTTTTGCTATTTATTTTTACCAATTATTAAAATATGCTATAAAGTTAATTATCTCAGGTGTCAATTTGAAAATTCCGATTTGCAATAAGACCACCCTTAATTTTGATTTTTAAGAATGCCATTTTTTAAACTCTTGATTTTTAAAATGTCAGATTCAATATCAAATAAAATTTAATTTTTCATCTTATTTTCACAAATTTTTTCTCTCTCCAGTTTCTCTCTCTACGTTCTTTTCTCTTTCTCTCTTCCTCTCCACCCAAACCCTAGCCACCATTCCTCTCCCCTCTCCTCCATCTCCGGCCACACCCATCATTCACCTTCTCCGACGCCGCTTCTCTTTTACTCTCTCCCGCTCCTCTCCGCCATTAGACACTTGTTTCTTCTTCGTTCCCTCTCGTCGTCAGTTTCGCTCTTTTGATCTTGCTCTTTCAGATCTACAATCATCAAACCATCACCCTCTCTTTCAAATGTCCTCATGTCGTTCTCGATTTCATAGAGCGTCGGTGGCGGCAGTAGACGAATGGTGGCGGCGGCACAGAACAAACCATAACACTTCAATTTCTGTTAATTACTAAACAAAATATATTTAAATTTATAAAAAATTAACAAGTGAGTTAATTAATTATTATTAAACAAAATATAATTAAATTTTGTAAAAAAAATAAGTGATATTTGAAGACCTTCAACAGAGACCCTTAAAGACGTATGAAGACCTCCAGTAGAAATCTTTGGAGGCTAATAGAGATCTCTAATAGAGATCCTGAAGACCTCTAATAAAAATCCTGAAAACTTTTAGTAGAGACCCGTAGAGATCTATAGAAACCTCCAGTGGAGATCTTGAAGACCTATAAATACTTTCAGTAAAAACCTCTGGAGACATTTTCTACTTAATTTGATTTTCTAGCAAAAAATTAATTTATCACAAAAATATTACGGTTAGAAAAATCTGATATTTTGAAAATTTAACTATCTGCACATTTTTATAATTAAAAATCTATTTAGTAAAAATAAATATGTAATTTTTTCTATTTTATATGCTATATAGTATCGTGGCAAACGAGACCGTAGTGTCTTCTGCTTAACACTTTGGCCAGTTCACGCAAAAAAAAAAAAGACCACGGATTCCCATTGTGTTAATACAATTGTAAATCACTGCAATCGACATCAATAGAAACCCTAGAATTGAAGACAATTATAATGGTTGACGGGACTGCCCGGCGTTTGCCGTCATGGATGATTGGCGCAGTGATCGCTGCTTCGGCCGATGAAGGAATTAAAAGTACCGTTGCGGATGATAAGAAGAAGAAGAAGAAGAAGAAGAAGCACACCCATTCTAATTCAACCAAGTCTAAAGAAAAGAAGTCGAAAGAGAATTCGTTTTCTTTGACGAAATGCGGAACGATGGGGAAAAAAGTTGATTTGACCAAAAACGATGCTGAGAAACGGAAAAATGGGATTCGAAGAAAGCGAAATGCTAATAGTGATGCCTCCCCATCATATAGTGATGAAGATGAAGACGAGCTTACGGTTGAAGATCTAGTTAGCATTGCTGAGGAGGTAATTTTATGTTGTCTTTAAGTTTCAGTACTGTTGTCAACATAATTTTCGATGAAAATTACAGATTATTGCTCTAATTATTTGTTGCAAGTGTCGTTGTTGGTATTATTGATAATATTTTTGTTCTTTCCCGAAAGTTCTTGCCTTGAGAAATCTTATGTCCCGTTATTTCTTATTCCTGCAGTATGTCAAAAATGAAAAGGGTACACTGGAAAAACGATCATTAAAGGCAGAGGTTAGATTACAGAAGAATTTTTCTGCAATTAACTCGTCTAGGTATGATGTGGAAGGGCCTGTCATAGCTGGTCATAGTGAACAAGTTGAGACTGTTGATAAAACCATAGTTGAGAGCAGCGAACAAAGTAGTGTTCAAGTCAGCAGGACAGAGGATCCAGTTGAAGATATGCTGAATCTGTTTTTGGGTCCATTGCTTAAGAAGCCACCGGCGGAGGAGACGAAGATTCAGTGTCTCACGAATGATGTGGATTTTTCCCACAAGTTGACAAATGAAAATCAACATGATTCTCGGGAAGAAATGTTGGTTCCTTCGAAGAAGAAGAGCAGTCTCAAAACCAAGGTTTCCATTTTACTTGACTGAGCCAATATCGAAATTATCAACTCATAGTCAGCTAGGAGCAGAACTATTGAGATGATGGACAATCCTTAGTACAAAGAGTTTGGTCAAACAAACATTCTGGGGAAACCTGTATCTACCTCTTAACATGGATGAATATTCTCTCCATTAGATGCGTTTTCTGCTTCAATCTTTTGGGCTGTCTATAATTTTTGAGGTAATATATTTTTCGCACAACAGCTGCTAAATTTGGATCACCACTATTATGCCGTTTAGTCCAACTTCCATGTTGAACTTCTGTGAAACATATTTTTGTTCATATTCGTAAATGGCATTTGTGATTTTGGGAACTATTGAATGTTGGTTTCACTTTGTCATGAAGGGAGCCATCAAATTCTTTGTGAATAAACTGATTCGTACACGTTCTAAAAGCATTTTTTGTATTTATTTGATTAGAGCCTAGCAGTGGATTATACTTACCTGTATGAGATCGAACTTCCAGTTTTCCTGTTTTCTTTAGGTATGTTGTGTTTCGTCTCATATTTCCTTTTTTATTTGTTACAGCTCAACTAAAGGAGAACGTTATTATTCTCTGTGGAATAATATCGGTTACGTTCTATCATTTTTTCAGTTGATTAATCTTCTTTGAACCTGCAATTGTTAGGTTCTCAATGGCCAGTAAACTTAGGACATGAGTAGAAGGTCAACTTGTTGATTTGCAAATATTTAGGTACTATTATATATTTCACAGAAAAAGAGTTCTTCCGTCAAATTTTCTTTTTGTTTAACAACTCATTCGGTTTTTGTCTGGTTTTAGTTTGCTTATCTAAGTCGTCTCATTCAGATTTTAAAAGGAAGTTAAGCTGAGATCGATGTGTACCAGTCAATGAGATTGGCGCATCAGTCATCAACGGGATTCAGGGCATTAGTTTGACCAGTGATTGGCATGCCCGTCAGAGACGAATCCAGGGATCGCTTTAGTTCGTGAATGAATATAAGTCAAAGACAATGTGTGGATTTCAGGACGATCATGTGATGTTTTTGTAGCATAGGGGTCAAGTTAGCAGGTGTGAGAGTGCCTTTGTGAGATAGATGATGGACTAGGTGTGGTCATTATCATTTTCAAAATCGAATTTTGATCTCCCCTTTCACGGTCACCGAACATTTTTCTCTCTGGTTCTGCTTTGAGACCTCTGGTTATACACGGAAGTTCAATCAGAAATATATTTTCCATGCATTGGCTCCCGCTCGACATCAAATTTGCTATCTTCAACGTTGAAGACGATTCCAATACCAATAAAAAAATTTGGATGTTTAACGATAATGAATTCTATTTCTGCTTTGTGTGGACAATGTTGCTTTTGACACTCCTGTCCCTCTACCCCTCCATCTGCACTTCATTTTCTTTTTTTTTTTTGTGATTTTCTTTCTATATTTCATTGGTCTTAGTATCGTACATTATTCTTACATCTTTTTACTTTTTGCTAGCTGCCTAGTGTCATCTGATGTTTATCTCCCAACAAAGGCACTTATCGGATACTATACAATATTGTGTGTTTTTGTGATTTCCTAGGAACTGTTCACATCGCATGAACGGACAATCTGGGCACAATACAAATTATGGTACCCACTATTACTGTGGAAAATTTCCCAAAATATACCTAGGAATTCATTGCTCTGATAAAGTAGTAGGTTAGATGGACAAAAGTTGCCACGTGGACATATCTATATGGTCACTTCGCAGGACGTGTGTAAAATTGATGTGAGAGGGGATCTATTAATCGGTTTCCATAAATTTTAGAGCATTTCTAATGGTTTGGGTATTTTTGCGTTTATATTAATATTTTATTAAATCACCCCTTATTAAATTATTCATTTTTAATAGTTGAAAATTATCGTTGAATTCTATTTTGAAAGCCACAATATCTCTGTTTTTACTAAATCTTTATTTTTTGCTCTCTCTCCTTTTAATCAACAAAAGTTAAAAAATAATATATTAGACGGTCTAATACAGTTTAGACCATTCAATATAATTAGTTTTTGTCACTATCATGACCAAAATTACATATACATGAGCATGTATTGCATACAATATAGATTGATATGAAGTTACATACGTTGTTCATATGGTTAGAAAACAATTTACAATAATTTTGAGAGTAATAAAAGATTTATTGGCAAGACAATCAGGGTTCAAAAGTTAGACTATTACAAAAGAAGGTTAATAGATGGTTTCTTAAATACATTAGGACAGATGTATAAATAATTTAAATTTGGTTCATGTAGTTTTTGGCCTGTTTAGGTGTCAAAAATATAAGAAATTGAGCTGATAAGAAGAAGAAATGTGAAACCCCCCTGATTGGACCTCCTAAGCACGTCGCCACCTCGTGCTTAGGATGAACTTGATAAAATCTGATATTAAGCAAGCATGACTCATTTGTTTCGTCCTCAGGTCACATAATTGAGAGTCATAGGTGTCGAGGGCATAAGAAAAACAGATATTAGGAAGAGGAAATGTGGTGATTTCTGATTGGACCACCTAAGCAGGTGACACCTCATGCTTAGGGTATATAAGGGTTGTTGTAAGGCAAGCAGCTCTCATTATTTTCGTTCTTAGATCACTAAGTTGAGAGAAAACAGGAGAGAAAAGGCAGAGGAAAGTGGGGGAAAAACACTTTGGCTTAGCATATTGATTTCTGGGTTTTTGCATCTACTGCATCATAGGA
>CAODLS010907976.1:0-17836 GCA_948243855.1 Flueggea neowawraea | reverse complement strand
CCCCAAACCCCTAAACCCTAACCCCTAACCCCTAACATCTAAGCCCCAAACCTAACCCTAAACCCCAAACCCTAAACCCTAACCCCAAACCCCAAAACCCTAAACCCTACTAGGCTCTAAACCACAAGCCCTAATCCTCTCTTTCTATTTGTTCTTCTTCCTTTAATTTGAAATCATCTAAATTCGGCATTTTGAAATCAAAAAAAAAACGGTTCATGCACCCTAATCCCTGAACCCTAATCCCTAAACTCTAACCCCTAACCCCTAACATCTAAGCCCCAAACCTAACCCGAAACCCCAAACCTTAAACCCTAAACCCCAAACCTTAAACCCTAAACCCTACTAGGCTCTAAACCACAGGCCCTAATCCTCTCTTTCTATTTGTTCTTCTTCCTTTAATTTGAAATCATCTAAATTCGGCATTTTGAAATCAAAAAAAGCGGTTCATGCCTTTTTTACAAAGATGAACAATATAAGATTTTGTTAATTAACAAATGAACAATATGAGAAATATAATTAAAAATTGAACTATTTTATTTCGTTTAGCTGTGTTTTGTGTGATCTTAGGTTGTTTTCTACGTCCTTAAATTTTTCGTTTCTCATTTGGCACAGATTTATCCTTTTTTATATTAAATTTTTCTTCTTTTCCCATAAGGGTTACGAATTTGAAAAAAAAAATTATTTTGTCTGTTTTGCAACAATTTCATGTAGTGGCATTGGGCTAACCTAACTTCTAAATTTTTAATTTGACAGTTTTGTTCTTATTATATCAAAATTTTACTAATTTTGTCGTTGACTTGGATTTTCCACCGAGTTATTTTCTTGGACTAGCTGTCAACTTGCCGTGATTGATGATACTTATTATACCATATGCACACATTATTTTCAATTTAAATCCTTTTATTTTGTTCTAATCGTATTTGGCAAGATATCTTTTCCACCAAATATTGTTTTTTTAAATTTTGGTCCTAATTATTTCCAAATGAATCCGATCCTTAGTTATGCCATTAATACATGCACAAATATAAATATGTTATGTATGTCTATTGAATACAAGATTATAATTTGGATGATTGTGTTCCATTTTTTTTCATGTCTCCACTTTCTTTTCATTTGTCTAAATAATTTCTTGAATTTTTGCAGACTTAAACTTCAATAGGATAATAAAAAATGGGAAAAAATTGGTCTCCTATTTATCGGTAAGATGAGTTTCTTTAGTTCGTTCTCAGTCTTTGATTATAAAGTCTTAAACTGTCAATATCATTGATTTTCCTCGCAATACACTAAAGGTACACTACACACATAAAAAGACTACTTTCTTTTTTGATTTCATAATTTTTCAAATGACTACTTTATTTCTTGATTTTATAATTTTTTAGGAGTTTAGTGTTTAGGACATAGGGCTTGGGAGTTTGGTCTTAAGTTTAGGGGGTTGGCAAGTTTGGGGTTTAGGGGTTAGGATTGAGGTTTTGGGGGGTTTTTTGGGCATGGGGGGTTTTTTGGCTTAGGGACTTGGGATTATGGGCTTGGGCCTTAGGGCTTAGGGCTTAAGGGTTTCAGGGAGAAGGGGGTTTAAGGCTTAGGGGCTTCTAAGGCTTGGGGCTTTGTGAGGTTTGGAGCTTGGGGTTTTGGACGTTGAGGATTATGACTAACCCCAAATAACTCTTGAATTCTAAAACCTAAACCAGTAACAAGCAAAAGGGAAATTTTGATGAAAGAAGAAACAAGAAGAAAGGAAAGTGAGAAAAGAGATCAATGCAGAATTGCAAGGGAGAGAAAGAAGACTATAATTCGAATCCCAATGAGAACGAAAAAGAATTTAAAAAAAAGGCGAAAACTATTCGAAACAAATACTTACATAATACTCTCTCCGTCCTACAAAAATAGACCACCTTTCCATTTTAATATGCCTCAAATTATAGACTTTTTCTTTTCAATACTAATAGTTATGTCACATTATACTAAATTATTCATACTTAAATGTATAGTAAATTGTATCATTAACTACTCATTGAATAATAATAAAGATATTTTTGAAAAACTCTACTAAAATTAATAAATTCAACTAAATTTCTTAATTTATGTAAAAAAAATAAACTTGTCTATTAATATGAGATGGAGCGAGTAACATAGATAAACTAAGAAGAGGCGTATTAAATTAGACAGGGAGACATAAAATAGAAATTGAAATGTAACGGTCGTCCAGGACAAAACTGTAATTCAAAATGGTATTTAACACGTAATTTCCTCGTATATTAATATAATGTCCTATAAATAAAATAAAAAATTATCAAATTTCAATACCTCAAATTGTCTGGTTTAAATAAACTTAACTGAAGATTGAGTATGTGTTTCACATGAGCAATGTACTGTACTGGATAGTACTGCCTCTTTTTCGTCTAGTAGCAGTACATGCAAAAAAGCAATAATAAAAAAATAAAGGCGATGAAAGTACAAGTTTTCTTGTGCATGATAAGCGGTGTGCGCCCACCGCGGTGCTTATACGAAAACCAGCAGCGCCTGGTTGTTGTACCCAAATTGGATTCCGCTACGCCTTTCTCATTTCTCACTTTTGACCGTCTTTAATGGGTCTTCCATCGCAAATTCTTGCTTATCTTTACAGATATTTCGTACCTTTCAAATAAAGCAAAACTTCAATTTATCTTTACACATATTTGTACCTCTCAAATAAAATGAGACTTCAGTTCGGAATTTGATCGTCTCCACAATCATCCTAACAGATCTAAAATGTATTAGTATTCGAAAATTTATCAGCTAGAAAAATGCTAAATTTTCCATTTTAGAAGAAAAGAGTCAATTTTTTAGACATTTCATAAAGTAATCAGCTGGCCAAGCAAAAATCCGAATCTATTGTCCGCATGTATCATTGGTAAAATATGGATTTTCTCCAGGGTAATTAATGAAAAGAAAATAAATGGTAATAACCAAAAAAGAATGGAAAGTGAAGAAAATGGTAGACATAAATTTTATCCATGTTTAGAAGTGAAAAAAAGAAGAGTGTAATTAACAGAGCGTAAAATTATGATGTTAAAAGTCAAAATACAAAAATACTCTTATTTTTTTAAGTAATCGAAATTATTAATAGGTGTTAAAGAAGTTGGTCAATTTAACCTTGCTGAAGCCAAACAGAGAGAGCATAACTTATGCTTGGACAACCTATAAGGTCACTAACCAAATATTCACATAGATATTGTAATTGACTTTAGCATAAAACTCTGCATCCCATTTCTCTGCAACATAAGCAAATAACAATTTAGTTTTATTTGATTTCTCACTTCCCTCATGTGATGAGTAGCATCTTTTTCCACCAAGAGGTTTGAAGTAAAATCCTCTTTATAAAAAGAGAGTAATTTTAATAAAAATGATAGTTTAAAATTATTAAATTTTAATGAAAATAATAAAAAAAATTGTAAGTTTTTTTAATTTTCTTGCTTACACCCTAAATTGGGGTGTAAAAAAAGTAAAGATATGCCATAATAACCTTATTTTACTTTATTTACACTTCCATTAAAATTTAAAAAACATTTCCAAACAAAGTTAAATAGCGACCTTTAATTCACTCCTCCTCTCTTTCTTATTTACACTCCATACAACTCACTGTAAGGATATTGCTTGGCAATAGAAATAGAGAAATGCATATAATTAAAACATTACTGATAAAAAGAAATCAATATAATTGAAACAATTTTATTGAGAATTAATTAGAATTACAGATCAACCTTTGACGACTTCAAGCAGTTCTCAATTAGTGAAGTAAAACTGAATAACAAAAATCCTAAACAAGATGACCTACAATTCTATTCACAAGAAAACACTGCAAACTCAAAAACTAAATTAGAAGAAAATATTGCTCCCGCCGTTAAAGAGCAGCAGAAGTAGCAGGTGCAGCAACGGCGTCATCATCAAAGCTCCAGAGGTCACCAACGACGCTTTCCTGGGCATTATTAGGAACCGTCGCACCCGACTGTCCATCAACATAAGGGATCTGATAAAACTTCATGTAATTCTCATAAGCCATTAGCTCCTCAGACAGTTTCTGCACCTTATTCTCTTCCTCTTCAGCCTCAACCTTGTTCATCTCCAGTTTCTCTTCTTCAGCTTTTGTTAGATCCACCGAGTACCCTTCCTCCGAACCAGACCCTGAATTCTCCTCCCCAGAAACCGCAATGGCCTCTGGGTAACAGTTTGAAGGATACGATCGCATCTGGTTCAGATCATAACCAAACCCGATTTCATAGCTTTTCGTCAGGTTACTGAAATTGCAAGCTGAGGTTTGGTGCATGGGAGGATCGGGGTAACTGTGAGCAGCTTGACTACGGTAATTATGTGAGATTGAGTAATCATCATCTTCGTTGGGGAAGTTGACTTTTGCTTTCTTGCCGCGGATTTTACGAGCTTCTCTGTCGTAGGCTCGGGCTGCTTCTTCAGCAGTGTTGAATGTTCCGAGCCAAACACGAACCCCCTTTCTTGGATCTCTAATCTCAGCTGCCCATTTGCCCCATGGACGCTGCCTTATTCCTCTGTATAGGTTCTTCCTCTGCCTTTTTGTTGCAGTTCTCACCACTTGCCCATCACCTGTTCGCACAAATTCCTCAGTGGATGAGAAATTCCGAGGTAAAGAAGCGATAATGGAGTTGAAGAATGAAAATAAATTGCTTACCAGAAGAGAGTTGGCTTCTCTTAAGAGGCATAGAACCATGATGGTCCAGGGAACCCGGACAGGACTCGAAGGGACTGAGCTTAGAGAAAGATGAATTCGGCCAGATGTCAGAGGCGGTGAGACGGCGGCCGTGGTTGTTGCGAGGGATGAGGTCAGCTAAAATCGCACCTCCACACATTTTCACTTGGATTACAACAAACTGGTAGTCTGAGAGGTTTTGGTTCTGAAAGAAAGCAGGAGATTTTAATGGAGAATATCTGAAAAAGTGCTGCGTAGGGTTTAAGTAAGACTTGTTTATGTACGGTATGAAAAGAGTTTGAAAAGAGATGTGAGTGGAAATGAAGGCACTTGTGGCATTTAATAGGTTCCCTCAGGAGAGAGAGGAGGTGGTTGCCAGCGCTACTAGCAGTGCAAGTTGGGGGCCATCGAACTTTCCTCGGACACGCTTGCCTTTGTGTGTAAGAGTTTTTTAATCTGGTTTCACTCTTACGTGGAAGCCAAGATGGTTAAATTCAATGCTATCTCAAAAGCCGATGTAAGAATAACATACTCTGGAAAGGCCCATAAAGCGCCGCCATTATTTTACACCTTTTATAAAAAAAAATTATATCATAACTATGGGGATAGTTTAAGATTTTACACTGTAGTCGAAAAAACTATACCCTAAGTTGAAAAAATATACAGTAATTGGATCTCTCTTTATTTATAAAATTTATTAATTTGTAATTAATACATGTAAAGAATAATATCTTATAAATGACACGTAAATTTTACGAAATTAAACAAGTTGCTGGTAAATTTATGCGTGACGGTTGACTGTAGCATTCAACATATTAAGGAATTCAAAAATTTATTGATTGACGAATCAGAAGACAGTGATCAGGCAATTAACAATATACAATATTGTGCCCGCAATATAGAGATTCAATGTGCTGGGCGGGATTAGAATTGGTACTTTCGGTTACTATTTATAGGTTGATTCTGCACTATGTTGACCCTTTTACATTTGAATTTAGCCCTCCTTCTGCCTCACCAACCCAGCTAGGGACATCCACTTGCTATATTTTACTAACTAAAAGAAAGGTCACCTAACTTTATAACCAGTAAAAAACGTACTAAATATTTTCTTTTAAATTAAATTAAATCAAACTATGAGTAACAAACCAATTGGACCAATATTTCAAACAAAAACCATATTAAATTAAAAGGAGAGATCTACTTATACAAGGTGTAATTTTTTTTAATTTATATTAAATTTTTACCATTTATTTTTTTAAAATTTAATTATTAATATAATTTACTATTTTAAATTGAATCTTTATCATTAAATCTAAGACCAATAAAATAGTGAGAATTTAATTTAAATTAAAAAACTTACTCTGCGAGTAAATTAGGCCCTCCCGTTTATAAATTATTTGTTAAATTTCAAGATAACTAATTAAATTTTGATATTCCGACGGCAACTCAACCAAAACATGTTCAAAAGCTTACGAGGATAATTCTAGTTTCGTTGACCCGACTAATATTGATACTCGTCATTTCCCCAATTAAGAAATTCCATGATGTTATATTCATTGATTGCTTTTCTATAAGAATGTTGCGTTATTGTGTTGAAAAGGACGAGATATTATGTACAATGCGGCACACAACAGAAATGATACTTGATTGAAAATTGTCCAACTATCTTTTGTTTTGTTTTTTTTTTTAACTGCGGGGAGGATATCCACCTCGCACCTAAATAGGACTCATAAAACCGTCATGCGATTTTATCCGTTTACGTCGTCGACCCAATAGGAGATCGCCTAGTAACTTCAGACGCGTTCATGGTTGTCCCGTGCCTATTTCTCCATCTGAGGATAGTCCCGCGTCATTTTGAAATATACAATATGACGAACAAATTTATTCACACGGATTGGCAAAAAAAAATTATTTATACGAACAATGCTACTTGCTAAGAACTATCATCTTTATTACCAACCTTAAATACTGTTTGGCAATTTTCGCGAGAAATGCTTGGGAAATGATAACTCGAAATGTATACATGAATTGTTATCGACATCATAATATTTAACAGTCTAAAATTTTAAAACGAGAATAAATAAAAAGAAGACTAGAGTGAAAAAAATCTTGATGACTATTATATACATATATATATATATATATATATATGGGCTTGTTTGGATATCCATAGCAGGTAGCATATTAGTAGCAAAAGTACACAAGCTGCTCGTTTGGGACCAATCAGCATCTCCACTTTATATTTTGGGCAAATTTTGACCGTTGATAGTGTGAATTTACTTATTTGTTCTTATTTGAAAACTATTGCCTTTTACCTTCACGAATAATAAGGTATTTATAGGGTTAAATTTGGAATTTAATAAACAACAATAACAAACAAAATACATATATCATCATCGATTTTTACTATTACAAACTACAAAACTCTCACATACTACATGCTAAATATAGAAAATTCTATGGTGTAAAACGAGTCCTATGTGTGTGTGTGTGTTAAATGAAAAGAGTAAAAGATATAAAACATGCCCAAAAGCATGAAATCTCAATATGGCAATCCAAGAGAGAGGGGTGGTGAATTGGATTTCTTGCTAAACTTAAAACTTTTGAAAATATTTTCAAATAAAAAAAATAGATTAATCCAACACACTTCCACAAAGTAATGAAATGAAAGAGAGTAATGGATAGAAGAACAAAGCCCGATATTTATAGTGGTTCGGTCCTCTTTGATTTACGTCAATTCCTCTAGCTCACTAGAGAGTTTTGAATTCATTAAACTTCCTCACTTCTAGGTGGAGGCAAACTGTTTATCACTTCTTGTTTTTCAGGCTCACAAGAAAACCTTCTACACCTTGTTTTTGCTAGTTGAAACAAGAAAACCACTCTCTTTTGTTTTTCAAGGAAACAAACAAAGTAAACATATTCTTTTCCCAAGCTTTACAGCTAAAACTTGATTACAACAGTATTCTCAACTAGAAAACAGTAATCTTAAACCAACTTGGTGAAAAAATAGCAAGTTAACAGCTCAGTTGGTAAGCAAGTATTCAAGAACACAATAAGAGAGATTGTCAAATTAGCAAGGATTGGGTACTCTCAAGAATTGTTCTTATTTTTACCTTATGACTGGGGACGTCTATATATATAGAAGTTCTCCAAAACTAGCCATTGTAAAGCCCAAGACAGACGTTGTGAGAGAGTTGTAAAATGATGAAATTACTGACGTCAGCCCATACTACGTGCCTACCAAAGATACTGCGTTCGTAGTTCATTATTACATCAGAGTTCTATGTGCAGCATTATTCCTTCTACGTGTATATTCAAAGCTGCAGTAGCCACTTCTTGATATCAGGTGATAGCTACAATATATACCAAATCCTTCTGAATTTCGATTCCTTCAGTTTCATCCTCCAGGATTGTAGGAGGAGGAGGGTCATCAGATTGTTCAAACTCAAGAGATTCCACACCAAGATCAGCAACATGTTCTTAATAGAGTCAAAGAATCTCCCGTGCTTGTGAAATCGTCATTGCTTTTTCAGTTTCTTCTTCAATTTTCTCCATTGGAGGCTCTTGAGGACTTGGAGCAGGCACTCGAGGAGATGGAGTCATTGCCTGTTCAGCTCTGAGACTTTCTAAAGTAAAGAAATTTGCTTGAAGCAAATTAATGATTTTTTCAAAATTTGCCCTCGTCTCAGCTTGAAAAGACTCAGATACGGCTTTGAATTCTTGAAATTCAAGAGAGCATAAAGTTTTGCATTATTGACAGAGAATTCTTCTCTCCTTTGAGATCCTTCTTCAGTTGCAGTTTCAATTCTAAGAGGTGCCTTAACCTCCATCTGTGTCTCATCTCTCTTTTGCAATTTTCTTTTATCCTCGGACATTTTGCGGAGAAAAATCATTTCATCACGCTTTGGTTTCCTTGACTCATCTTTCTTGTGGACCATTACATCTTCTTCTCTAATGTAAGGTTGGTAGACATAGCCCCTGTCGACTGTTCTATATAATCTCATATTTCTAAGCGATTCAGTTCTGATTTTCCTAGATTCTTGAACATTATAAACTTCAGAATCATTCAGTAGGACTTTGTAGAACTTGAAGACCCTTGAGAGATGGCTTGCAAACGACATAGTCACGGCTCTTTGACTATCTTATGCCGAAAAGGTTGGAAGATTGAAATTCTTTTGCCTTTCAAGAATCCAGTCCACTACAACACATGCGAAATTTACTTGTTCTTCCTTCATCAGCAAGTATAATGTAACTTCGACTTGATTCGTCAGCGGGGACTGCATGTGTGACTTTGGCTATAAATTTTTGGTTAGAGCAGTGTGAACCATCTTTCACTTTACACCAAAGTCGTTCTGATCGAGCAATTATTTCTCGAGATTTTCTATTTCCACCACACCAAATCTGTCGAACAAAATTTTTCTCATTATCGTTGCGTCGACAGATATGGTGTTGCCCTCCATATCCATATATTCTTTGAGTCCCCTTTCCCATTTAACACGGATTCCCACCATTGAAAGCCTGAATAGCTTATTCAAAAGTCTCTCATCCACATCAATGTCAATGCTATTTACCCTACAGAGACTCTGATAGTTTGATAAAACAGTAAACTATCCTCATCATCATTCACCCATTGTCATGCATTTACGTAGAATTCTTTTACTAGGTTAGGAAAATAGGGTGAAGCTTCAACACAGAAGTCTTTAATCCCGAAACGTTTGAAGGTGTCTTCAAGATCTAATCCTCAATTCTTTAAAGATCTAAAATTAAACGATCTTGAGTCTGAAAACTGAACATTTTGAAGTTGCTTGAACAGTTTTTCAACTTTGGCGTCGACAAATCATAAGGAATCAAACTCTTCCTCAGTAGCACTTCCTTTTTGCTTCTTAGACTTCTTAGAGGGAGGCGAGAACAGAGTGCCGAATGAAGTAAAGATGGGTTGAGTGTCTCTAGTCCGCTTGATTCCCTTTAAGGACTCTCCTTTGGATGATTTCCTTGGAGAATCATGAGCCATTTTGGTACGGATTTCATATTTTTGTTTTGGCGCCATAGAAACAGTTACTTCTACATGGCTAAAAAGAAATGAAGAACGTATGGTGTTTTAGGGTTTTGTGTTTTTTGAGAGATTAAGAAACTTTTGAGTGAATCTAAAATGTTGGAAGTATTGGAGGTGTAAGAGGTTTCAGTTGAGAGAAACAGATTTGTTGGAGGTGAATATAGGGTTTTGATTTGAAGTGAATTTAGGAGCAGTAAATTGGGTTTTATAGAGATAAGAACGTATATGTGCACAGATGGATATACTACATACGTTGTTTAAAGGCTTATGAGGACCTACGTACACAAAAACTTGTTCTACGTGCACATTATATGCACGATGGTCTCTACGCACCTTGTCCCTTTCTACGCACATGGACCAAACTCAGAGAAGGAATTGTGTGAATTCTTCTACGTGCTTTGTACGTAGTACAACGCACTTAAAACCATTACTCCTGAGATTCCATATCAGATCCCCTTCTCATCTACGCACATAGTGTCCCATGTAGCGCGTATAGTACAACCCCAAAAGATTTTCAGTAAGCAGCCATTCCCGATAACGCACACAGTACACCCTACTGCGTACGTAGCACAAATCCATAGATATAGTCTCTGTGCACAACACCTCTTCGATGCACTTAGCAACCAAACCTGATGTATTCAAATACAACTGACCATTAACCGTGTGCATTGTATCATCTTCAACGCGCACAGATCAGTTGCAGAAACCATTACTACGATACTCATTTCTTCCAATTTCAGTGATCTCTTTTTGCATACGGATTATTTTAATGTATGTGTATATATGATGCAAATGAGCATAAATTGTGCACAAACAATCAAAATTCATTTAAATCAGACATTCCTATTCTTCTACTGATGAAATGAAATTCTTTTCATTAAGGGATTTTTTTTAAAATATCTGCAAGTTGATCAGTTGTAGACACAAACTCAAGTTCAATATCACCCTTGATAATATGGTCACGGATAAAATGATGTTTTATGTCAATGTGTTTTGTCCTTGAGTGCTATATTGGATTTTTAGAAATGTTGATAGCACTAGTATTGTCACACTTAATTGGAACTTTTGAAAATGAGTTTTCAAAGTCCAAAATTTGTTGCCTGATCCACAAAATTTGAGCAACACAACTACCAGCTGCTACATATTTAGATTCAGCAGTGGAGAGTGCAAAACAATTTTGTTTCTTTGAGAGCCAAGACATTAGTGCACTTCCTAAGAACTGGCAGATACCAAAAGTGTTTTTCCTATCTATTTGGCTTCTTGCATGATCAACATCACTATAGCTAACTAAATCAAAGCAATCGTTTCTTGGATACCATAAGCCTACATTTTTAGTGCCAGTTAAATATTTGAAAATTCTTTTTACAGCACTTAAGTGATACTCTTTTGTATAAGACTGAAAACGTGCACACAAACATACACTGAACATAATGTTTGGTCTACTAGCAATAACATAAAAGAGGGATTCAATCATACCTCTATAAAGTTTTTCATCTACTCATTTTTCTTGGTCATCTTTGGTGAGTTTAGTTGTGGTGCTCATAGGAGTTGAAGCAATTTTGGCATTCTCCATTCCATATTTCTTTAGCATGTCACTGATGTACTTGCTTTGATTGATGAAGATGCCATTCTTTATCTATTTGATTTGCAATCCGAGAAAATGGCTAAGCTCTCCCATCATGCTCATTTCAAACTCATTTTGCATTAGCTTTGAAAACTCATCACAAAGAAACTCGTTAATAGCACCAAAAATTATGTCATGAACATAAATATGTACTAAAAGTAGGTTTCCATTTTTATGTAAGGTAAATAAGGTATTATCAACTTTACCTCTACTAAAAATGTTGCCCAATAGAAATTGACTTAAACTTTCATACCAAGCTCGAGAAGCTTGCCTTAATCCATAGAGAGTCTTTTTGAGCTTGTAGACATGGTTTGAGTGGTAAGGATCTATAAATCCCGGAGGTTGTTCCACTTACACCTCTTATTTGATGTATTCATTCAAGAATGCACTTTTTACATCCATTTGAAACAACTTAAAGTCTTTGAAGCAGGCATAAGCACACATAATTCTGATTGCTTCTAGTCTTGCTACTGGTGCAAATGATTCTTCGAAATCTATGCCTTCTTCTTGTAAATATCCATGTGCTACAATTCTTGATTTGTTCGTGACTACCTTGCCTTCCTCATTTTTCTTGTTTCTGAACACCCATTTTGTTCCAATTATCATCACTTCATCTGGTCTCGGAACTAATTCCCATACCTCATTTCTCTTAAATTGATTTAGTTTCGCTTGCATGGATAGAGTCTAGTATTCATCTTGTAGGGCTTCATCAAATTTCTTTGGCACCACCTGAGAAATAAATGCAAAGTTTGCAGTATGTTGCATAGCTTATCTGGTGGTGACTCCTTTTGATACATCTCCAATGATGAGATCTTAGTGTGGGACTTAGCATATCTCCATTATTTTGGCAATTCTTTTGCTTTCTCATCCTTGGATTCATCTTGCTTTGGTTTGGAGATTTCTTCTTGCTGATCAGTGATTTTAAGATCTTTGAACTTTATATCAATACTTAAGTTACCTGTATCATCATCATCAACAACTCTAGCACAAAATTGTTAGTTTCATTGAAAATAACATGAATAAATTCATCTACCTTCTCAATCCTTTTGTTGTATACTCTATAAGCTTTACCAATGGATGAATATCCAAGAAAGATGCATTCATCAGATTTGGAATCAAACTTTCCTAAGGCTTCTTCTTCGTTGTTGTGGACATAACATTTGCAACCGAATGCATGAAAATATGAGATGTTAGGCTATCTACCCTTCCACAACTCATAAGAAGTTCTTTTTAGTATGGATTGGATACATGCCCTGTTTACTATATAGCAAGCGGTGTTAACAGCTTCAGCCCAAAAATACTTGGGGAGGTTGTTTTCATTAAGCATAGTCCTAGCCATTTTTTGTAGAGTCTTATTTTTTCTTTCAACAACACCATTCTGTTGAGGGGTCCTTGGAGCAGAAAATTCATGATTAATACCATGCTCCTTACAATAGGTCTCAAATGGCTCACATGCAAACTCACCTCTTCTATAACTTCAAATGGAAGTAATATCATGTCCCTTTTCATTTTAAACTTTCTTTCTATATGAATCGAATGCATGAAATGCCTCATTCTTGTGAGCAAGAAAGAATACCCAGGTGTGTCTAAAGAAATTATAAAAAATGACAAAACAATATGTTTTTCCACCTAGACTTAATGTGCTAATAGGACCAAATAAATTCATATGTAACATTTCTAATGGTCTAGATGTAGAAATGATATTTTTACTATGAAATGAAGATTTTGAATATTTTCCTATGACACATGCATTACAAACTAAATCTTTATCATATTTGAGCTTTGGAAATCATTTAACTAAATCATGCTTGCTAAATTTTGAGATCATATGCATACTAGCATGTCTTAATCTTTTATGCCACAACCAATAGTCATTATTCACAACAACTAGGCATTTTTCGTTGAAGGATTTCGAATCAAATAAATCAACAACATAAATGTTATTGTGCCTAAAACCAGTGAATAAAATATCATCATTTGAGTCAAAAACACTTCATTTTGTGGGTTCAAACACAACCTTGCAATTTTTATCACAAAACTGACTAATGCTAAGCAAATTGTGTTTCAATCCATCAACATAGAGAACATTATTTATAGTTGGATTGGGAGACTTACCAACCTTACCTTCTCCCATAATTATACCTTTGTTATTATCTCTAAATGTCACATATCCACCATCACTAGGACAAATTTGTGAGAACATAGCCTTGTCTCCAATCATATGATGAGAGCATTCGTTGTCAACATACCACATGTTCTTCTTGGTTTTTTCTCTCATGCACACCTACAAAGACATATCAACCTTTTGAAATTGGTACCCAAATTTTTTTGGGTCCTTGTAGGTTAGTCTTGACTAGATTGGGTATAAATGTTTCTTTTAGAACCCAGATCTTTTTAGTCCCAATACTTCTAGTCAATCTCAATTTGGAAGTGTTTGTTATATGTCCATATCCACCACAGCAAGTACATGTTTTATCATCAAGGTGCCTTGTTTAACGAAAACATTTTTGGAAGACTTTTTAGATGTGAAATAGTTGTAACCCAAACCTTGTTTGGAAAGGGACTGTCTTTGGGATCCAAGAATCTTCTCAAGGTTCTTTTTCCCTTGTGTGAGCTTAAAAGCAATAGATGAGAATTTTTCAACTTCCTTTTTCAAACTCAAATTTTCCTCAATCAAAGTACCTTTTTCTTTGTTCAAAGCCTTTAATTTTACACTCAAATCATTTGAACTCTTCTTTAGTGCAACATATTTGGAACAAAGTTTTTGAAATTCATCATGTAGTTCATCGAAAGTATTATGTAATTCTTCGAAAGTATAGCTTTCACTTACCTTGTTTTCTTCATCACTAGAGGATTCGCCTTGTGTTTCCATTAGGCATAGATTTGACATTTCTTCTGCCACTTCATCTTCTTCTGAACTGCTATAATCACTGTCGCTCCAAGTGACCTTCATTGCATTTCCTTTCTTCTTTTTGGAAAACTTGGAGTACTTCTTGGAAAGAGGACATTCTTGCTTTACATGTCCACATTTGTAACAAATAATTGAGATTTCCTTCTTCAAGTCTTTCTTTTGATCCTTTCTGAAATCTCTTTTTAATTCATCCTTTAAGCATTGATCTTTGCTTCTTTTCTAAGGTTTGTTCTTTCTCATGAATCTTCTAAATCTTCTTGCATATATGGTCATTTCTTCATCATCGCTGTCTTCTTCATCATCATTGTCTTCTTCTTTTTCCTCCTCAGAATGTTCAACAATTTTAGATTTCAAAGCCATTCCTTTTCTTCTTTCATTCTTTGATGTTTGTTCCTCATCTTCGTGTAGGCCCATTTCATGTGTGATGAGTGAACCTAGCAATTCTTCCAATGGTAGAGTATTGAGATCTTTTGCTTCTAAGATTGCATCTTTCTTTGAGGCCCAAGAATTTGGCAAGGCTCTCAAAACTTTTCTCACAAGTTCTGAGTTGGAATATGTTTTTCCAAGTGCTTTTAAGCCATTCAAGATGTCATTAACTCTATCGAACATCACTTGAATGCCTTCTCCTTCTTTCATCTTGAACAGTTCATATTTGTGAACTAGGAGTGACACTTTATTTTCTTTGACTTGCGATGTACCTTCATATGTAATCTCCAGTGTCCTCCAGATTTCATGTGCTATTGAGCATTGTTAAAATTTGTTGAACTGAGTCTTGCTCAATGCACAGAATAGAATGTGCATTGCCTTGTTGTTATAGCATACCATCTTCCTATCGTAATCGGTCCATTTTGATTTCGGCTTCAGAATTTCAACTCCATCCACAGTTTTATTTGGAATATAAGGACCAGTTTCTACTGTATCTCAAACTTCTTCAACTTCACATTTGAGAAATACTTCCATCATGTTCTTTCAGTAAACATAGGCACTGCCATCAAAAAATGGAGTTTCGTTAATTGATAAACCCTCATATCTTGACATATCTCATAAGGATTTTTCAGATCTTATACTCAAGGTGGTTAAGCCTTAGATATTGAGCACTTAGCTCTGATACCAAATGAAATCTCAATATAGCAATCCAAAAGGGGGGGGGGTGAATTGAATTTCTTGCTAAACTTAAAACTTTTGAAAACTTTTGTAAATATTTCAAATCAAAAACAATAAATTAATCCAACACACTTCCACAAAGTAATGAAATGAAGGAGAGTAATGGATAGAAGAACAAAGCCCGATATTTATAGTGGTTCTCTTTGACCTACATCCACTCCTCTAGCTCACTAGAGAGTTTTGAATTCACTAAACTTCCTCACTTCCGGGTGGAGGCAAACCATTCACAACTTCTTGTTTTTCAGGCTCACAAGAAAACCTTCTACACCTTGTTTTTGCTGGTTGAAACAAGAAAACCACTCACATTTGTTTTCCATGGAAACAAACAAAGTAAACATATTCTTTTCTCAAGCTTTACAACTAAAGCTTGATTACAACAATATTCTCAACTAGAAAACAGTAATCTTACACCAACTTGGTGAAAAAATAGAAAGTTAATAACTTAGTTGGTAAGCAAGTATTCAAGAACACAATAAGAGAGATTGTCAAAACAAATTAGCAAGGATTGGACACTCTCAAGAATTGTTCTTATTTTTACCTCATGACTGGGGACGTCTATATATATATATAAGCTCTCCAAAACTAGCCGTTGTAAACCCCAAGACAGTCGTTGTAAGAGAGTTACAAAATGATGAAATTACTGACGTCAGCCCATACTATGTGTGTATCAAAGGTACTACGTGCGT
Source organism: Flueggea neowawraea (assembly GCA_948243855.1). Taxonomy (NCBI): domain Eukaryota; kingdom Viridiplantae; phylum Streptophyta; class Magnoliopsida; order Malpighiales; family Phyllanthaceae; genus Flueggea; species Flueggea neowawraea. Next base: position 1,699 of record CAODLS010907976.1, on the reverse strand, counting down.
AGTTCATGATTACATCAGAGTTCTACGTGCAATGTTCTTCCTTCTACGTGCATAGTAAGAGTGTTGGATCAAGGGTGATCAACATTAAGATCCTTTTATGTTTTGGTATGAACAAAATGATATTGGCAAAGCCTCACTCGAGTAAGATGCCTATTCACTCGAGTAACATTTGTACCCATTTTATTTCACTCAAGTAAGCCAAATCATCACTCGAGTAATGCACGAAGAATAAAGAAATGGGATACGAGCTGAAGCTGTATCACTCGAGTAACAAGAAAAGTGACACTCGAGTAATCCATGTGCCATATCACTCGAGTAAGCAGGAAGAGTCATTCGAGTAAGGCAGAGTTCAATGTGTCACTCGAGTAACAAGAAGTGTCACTCGAGTAATCAATGCATCCGATAACTCGAGTAAGAAAAAGATGTCACTCGAGTAAATCATCAACCCAGAAACCTGCAACGGGCAGAAATGCATTCCAACGGTCATATTCTCACCACCAACGGTCATATTGATTGGAAATGCTATAAATACATCAAGGAATGACAAAAAAATGTGGATGATCATATGGATTCAAGTCCAAATCATTTTCATCATTCCCATCAATCCAAAACACCAAATCAAACTAGAGATCAAGATTCAAGCATCAATTCCATACAACCAAACTCTAGCATAGAGGTTTCAATTTTTTGTAAACGTTTTGTAAAATCTTTGAGAGTGAGAGAGGTTTGTTGTGAACCTAGAGAAAATAATATTATGAGGCTTTAGAGGTATGAGCATAAATCAACCTTATCTAGGCTTTAGAGGGGTGAGCCGTAATCAACCTTGTAGACTTTAGAAGTGTGAGTCATAATCAACCTTGTTGGCTTTAGAGGTGTGAGCTGCAATCAACCTTATTGTAAGGCTTTGTTGGATTGAGCCGGAATCAATCTTCGATAGTGGAAATCCTAAGTGAGACTTAGGTTGTGGACGTAGGCATGGTTGGCGGAACCACTATAAATTACAGTATTGTTTTCTCTCTTCACTCCAACTTGCTTCCGCTCTCCAAACCCAACCAAGGTATCCCTAGAAAAATTCTCCAACAAGTGGTATCAGAGCGGATCTCCATTCTAGAAGGCTTAACAATCTTGGAGCAAAGATCGTACATCATTGGAGACACCAAATTTGGTATTAGCTTCCTAATTTTCTCAATTCTTATCATTTCTTTTAATTGATATTGTTTTGATTTAAGAATGGGGAGAAAAGAAGTTTTAAAAATTATGCACCAATTTTTTTCAAAGAGGGGGAGAAAAGAAAATTTTGAAAAATTTTCTTTGCATAAATTGTTTTTAATAGGAGGAGTGAAATTTTAAAATTTTTGATATGATCTCCTAATTTTTTTTCTAACCAAATGACAAGGATGAAATCCTTGATCAATATTGTTGTCCTTGATGTAACACTTTGATTCTTCAAAGTTTTGTCATCATCAAAAAGGGGGAGATTGTTGGATCAAGGGTGATCAACATTAAGATCCTTTTATGTTTTGATGATGAAAAAAATGATATTGTTAAAGTCTCACTCGAGTAAGATGCCTATTCACTCGAGTAACATTTGTGCAGTTTATTTCACTTGAGTAAGCCAAGTCATCACTCGAGTAATGCACAAAGAATAAAGGAATGGGATACGAGCTGAAGCTGTATCACTCGAGTAATAAGAAAGTGT
>CAODLS010907923.1:0-14885 GCA_948243855.1 Flueggea neowawraea | reverse complement strand
GCCTTAGATTGCAAGTAGAAATTGTTACCATTTGCCTTTGTAAAAATACAGAAATTAGTGTCAATTCTCATTATTTAATTTCATAATCAGTTCATTTACAGTTTTTATACACTTAAAATGTGATGGAGGATGCCTTACCTCTGTTGAGCCTTAACTCTGCCACGAAGCATATATAGCCTTTAAGTTTGAGCTACTTGTCGAGAAAAGTTTGTAAAGAGAAATGTGTAAATATATAATTAACTCGTATATGTGGTATTACGAATTGACTTTTCTAAAAGTTCATGCAAGTATGGTTTCTACCAAGAGTGCTTTTTGTTTGATTGTATTTGTAATTCGTTTATTTGTAAGTAAAATGTCGTATTGGTACAATAAACTAATTTGGACACAATAAATTCTATAAATGAAGACAGGGAAGAATAAAGTTGAGAGATGTTCAAAATCATACACAAGTGTTCAAAGGTGTTCATAAAGTTGTAACCATTTGCCTTTGTAAAGTAAATATAGAAATTAATGTCAATTCTCATAATTTCAATCCAAAATTAGTTCATTTATAATTTTTGAACACTTTCTGTCCACCTTTTGTACATGTAAAATTTTGCAGATGACGTCTTACTTCCATTGAGTCTTGGCTCCACCACTAAGCATATATAACATTCAAGTTACTTTATACTACTCATCAAGAAAAGTTCGTAAAGAGAAATTTGTAAAGACCTGAGATTCAACTAGTGTTGTTTGAAACTTTGCACCAAGCTATTAAGATGTGTTATTGTATTTTGTAAGAGTATTCTCGCATAAATAACTAAATTAGTAATAAAAAATAACATTCGATTATTTATATACATATAATAAGATAAAAGCACTATTGAAAAAATTAGTACTCAAGGAATTAGCAAAGATTTAATGAGCATATATAGCCTTTAAGTTTGAGCAAATCGTTAAGAAAAAATTTGTAAGAAGAACTTGTAAAGACCCAATTATCACACCTCTATTAATAATGGTATTATGAATTGGTTTTAACGAATTTAATGAATTTGTCTATGTGTAATACGTAACTAAAGCAGATTTGTGCCATTCCATTTCTGATAAGTTTTGAGTTAATTTTGTGTTCAATCTACATAACTAAAGAAGTGAGCAAAACTAAATTTAAACATTTTATAAAGGTATAATAAGATAAAAGCATTATTAGAAAAATAGTACTTAAACTTTTGAGCAAAGATTTTACTAGTGGTCATAGGGGTTTAAAGGAGTACAAGAACGTTCAAAAATATACATAAGTGTTCAAAGGTATTTAAAGGTGTACAAAAATATTCAAAGGTGTACAGATGTACACATAGACATTCAAATGTACTCGTAGATGTTCATATATTCTAAATTTTATCCTTAACTTGATTAAAATACTTGTGAGTTGTAATATACTATAAACTTTATACCTTATATTTAATATCTTACACTATATTACTTGTTTGTCAGATGATTCTTGCATAATAAAATTTGCCTAAAATCTTTCACCAAGTTATTAAGATAGGTTATCGTATTTGTAAGATGATTCTCGCTTAAGTTATTTGCATGTATGACAATAAATTTGCTCACTTATTAATTCTTATATGATTTATATTGCTAACTCGTCTAATCATAATGTTAAGAAGATTTTTTATGTGTTAACATGGCTAGTTTAAATTACATGTGACAACAAAATTTTCTAACGTTTCAACAAGAATGAAATTTCTACTTTTAGAGACGAATTTTGGTCATCCGAATACATTTGGCGACAATTTTTTTTCTCTTAAAATTCTACAAGTTACTTAATTTTAATTACTTTTACTTAAATTTAGAACATTATGTAAAAGGTTAAAAATTTTAAGTAAAAGTTACTCAAATTAAGTAAAAGATAATTGAATTTAGTAATTTACCCGTTACTAAATATTTTTTTACCTTTACTTAATATTGAATAATTCTGTAAAAGATACAAAAATTTGGTAAAAGTTTCTTAGATTAAGTAAAATATTATAAAATTAAGTAACTCTCTAATTACTTTTTTTTACTTTTACTTAATCTTTAAAAATTTTGTAAAACTTAAAAAAATTAAGTGAATTTTTTAACATTAAGTAAAAGTTACTTACATTAAGTGACTCACATTTTACTTAATTTTTTCGGCTTTTACTCAATTTTAAGAAATTCAGTAAGAGGTATAAAATTAAGTAAAAGGTTCTTCCATTTTTTAAAACTTCATTAAATTAAATAACATACCTTTTACTTAATTTTTCCTATTTTTACCTAATTTTATAAAATTCTCTAAATAGTAAAAAAATTAAGTAAAAGTATCTTCCTTTTAGTAAAATGTGCCTTAATTAAGTAATCCACCTTTTACTTAATTTGACATCTTTGACTCAATTTTTTAAAATTATGTAAAAGGTCAAAATATTAAGTAAAAGTTTTTTTTATTTAGTAAAAAGTATTTAAATTATGTAACTTACCAGTTACTTAACTATTTTTTCTTTTACTTAATTTGTCCAATTCAGTGAAAGTAAAAAAAATTATGTAAAAATTATCAAAATTAAATAAAAGGTCATCAAATTAAGTAAGTTATCAATTGCTAAATTTTTATTTCACTTTTACTTAATTTTTGAAAATTTTATAAAAGCTAAAGTATTAAGTAAAAGCATCCGTAATTAAGTAAAAGTACTATAAATTAAGTAATTTTTTTTCTGTTTTACTTAATTATACAAAATTTAGTAACAAGTCATTTGATTAAGTAAAAGACATACAAATTATGTCAAAATTCAAAAAATTAAGTAACTTGTCAGTTAAAATTACTTAATTTTTACTACTTTTACTTAATTTGTACAGATTTAGTAATTGAAGAAGTATACACCATATCAAATAAAAGGCTTAAATTTGTTGTTCTATATCTAATGATCAAAATTTATTGCCTGATATAGGCCATATTAAGAGGGACTGACAATAGAAGTCCCCATTCAATTACTTGATCTGTCTGACAATAACAATAGTGGAAATATTCCTTCTGGTTTAGTACAGCTTCAGGGAATGATTCAAGACTCAGGAAAACTTCATGGAATAATTTATAGATATGAATTGTTGTCAATTTCTTTTCCTCCAACATATAGTCCTGATGATAAGTTGAGGGTTCTTGGATACCCTTCTTTGGAAGTGTTTTGGGAAATTTTAAGCAAGGTCTTCACAATCTCAGAGTGTACATGCACGCTGTTAGGTCTTTCAAATAATGAACTATCAGCTGAAATTCTTGACAGTTTGGGCAACTAGGAAAGTTGGTGATTTTGAAGATCCTGGAAAGTGTAGATTTGTCGCATAACAATCTTTCAGAACAAATTCCAGACTTTTCAGAAGCGCCTGCAACTGAATAATGTGGATGTGAGTAACAACAAGATATCTGGTCGAATTCCGGGTGGTCCACAAATGGAGAGTTGAATAATCATGATTCTTATGCTAACAACAGTGGACTCTGTGGGATGCAAATTCAAGTGCCATGTGAGAAGGCTTCATCAAGCGTAGAACCACCAGAGCCAACAAAAGAAAGTGAAACATGGTTTTCATGGAAACGGCAGGAATTGCATTCCTCATTGGGTTCCTGTCGATAGTTTTGGTTATGCATGTCGATGGCTATTTCAGAGTTGCGATTAGTTATCGATTTTGTAAGTTCCAAAATAGAGTAAGTTTGTCACTAAAATTGACTTTAATGTCAATAAACTATAAGTTACTTGATTTATTTATTTTAATATAAATTCTACTACCATAATCAAGTTAAAATTAACTCATCTGTCATAGTATGAGAGTACAGTTTACTTAGAATGATTTAATTAAAAGCCATTAATGTATTACAATATCTATCATTGTTAGAGAGACATTAGTTCTTCCAAAGTCTAAATTGAAATTTGTTGCTATTTGCTGACCTGTGTATTTGACATGTGGTGCACATTCATTCAATTTTTTTTTGTCTTAACTAATGTTGGATTCGGACGTCGTCCAAATATTATAATTTTTTAATTTTCTTATAAATATTTAAGATATAATAAAAAGTTATTTAAAATTAAAAAAATACAAATTAAATAAATTTAAAAATCATATAACTTTAAAAAAAATATCATATTAAATTGTAAAAGATTTCTTTATAAACAACATTATAAAAACAGAGCTGTTTCCACCACACATTTTAATAACATTATCAAACATGAAAGTGGCCGACTGATGAAGATACTTGCAATCAAGTGTCGTGAGAGTGCAGATGACCTCAAAAGTATTCCAAATACGACTTCTGCCCAACTTGTCTTCAATGATTTTATCGGCTAATTAGGATTACGAAGCCAAATAAAATCCACACCACAAAGAAAACGTTTAAGCAATAATTCAACATCACTATCACGTGGCAATACCAAGACAATACAAACTCAAAGTTTCAAAAAGTCTAACGTTGTGTGCATCAGAGAAGTTCATCAATACATTTTGATTTAAATTACCATTAACTTGACTATAAACCAATTAGTTTTGTTGCCAATCCATCCACTCAATTATTCATAAGATGCAATCAAAAGAAACCCAATCTAAAAATCTACATATATACTCAGTATGATAAATTTTTTTGACAAATTTTAATATGTCAATTTTGATTTTTAGTTTAAACGCATACATTTTTCATTTATTTTTTTATTATTTTTTCTTAAATTTCGTTCTTCTGTGCCAAAAATTGTCATTTTTTTCAATGAAAAAGTCAAAAAAAATCTAGGGATTAGACTTTTTGCATAAAGAAAATACTATATGATTGTGATGCTCACATTTATTGTCGTTTAACTTTTTTTATATACCCCCGAGGGGTGGTCAAGTGGTTGAGGCATGCTGACCTCAATACATGGCCCGAGTTCGAGACTATGAGGGAGAGGCATAATTTCGGGTAGCCCCGGTTTCCCCTCGGGCCTGTATTGCACTAGTGATAGGTTGTTCAGGCTCAGTCTGCTTGTCTTCGGTGTGGTGCTACGATGACCTCACTCATGCACGGGTCCAAATCAGTTGTCGGGTATCAGCTATGGTTTTCGGGAACATTCCGTAGCGGATATGATACTTTCCAGTTTAAGTCTTCATAGTCACGCCCAACAGAGGTACGCCACCTACCGGTCGCCCCCCACTCCCCTTTAGTTGGCAAAAAAAACTTTTTTTATAGGGAATTTATTACTCCTTTTAAGAAAAGTCAAAATTATAAAAATTTTTCATTTTATTTAATAACTTATATGTCAATTTTTTACACACGAATTATGAGACATTTTTTTAATGAAATGCGGGAAGATAGGAAACAATGATGCATCAGGATAACCCAACTAGATTATCACCCGAATAGCATCCCGCTCCTAATCTCTAAAATATTATCAATAGAACTAAAAAAAGTCATTACACCGAAAACAACAAAAGAGATGCTACAAAAATCGGTAGCACTGTCTGGAACAAAAAATATCAGACAACCTTCATAAGTAACGTGCAGACCGACGTGGCAGCTTCCTAAATAGTCTTGGTTGATATTTAGTCTGCCCATCAGAGTGATTCGTGGCTTTGCGAGACGAAGGCGTAATCCACTCACCCTCTTTCTCCTCCTTAGCCATATTAGTCCAAGAAGTTGGCCTCGTATTCCCTCTGTTTGGCCTAGTGACACCTGCACTAAGCTGAACAACATCAACATAAGCAGAACCTTTTTCAGAACTGCAAAGATACCCAGTATTACCTAACGAAGTCACAACATATTGCTCTTTCGAAGTCACCTGCGGCAAAGACAGATTATCCACTCGGCCACTGTCAACACAAGGAGCATTCTGAACAACCAACTGTTCAACATGAATAGCGTCACCACGTCGTGGGGAGTCTGTGTCAGTAAGCCGCACTGCATATGATTCAACAACGGGTTCAGAGTCAGAAGAAGGACCTTTATATATGTCCAAGGACACCTCTAGATCATGCCGAAGTGCCTGGAAAGTATTAGAGATAGGAACTTCAGAAGTCTTAGGAACCCAATCCTTCTTTGAGTCCGCCGATTTAGTAGGATTTGTTTTCATGGCCGGTTTTGCCTTGTGGATCTCCACGGGTTTGTTGAAGTGACAACTTGCCAAAGCATGGACTATACTGTAGCATGAAGAACAAAACTCCTGTAAATTATGAGACGTAGAAATTACCCTTTGTTGCATTTATATTGCTACAAATACCTTCAATACCGTTTCACAGAATCACAGCCAATATATGCAGGGGATTGCATTGCAAGGCGAACTTAAGCTCAGAGATAACCTGATCAAAATGCCATCAAAAGTTGAAATTCTCTCGGTGGAGACCATTAAACCAACCTCTCCTACTCCTCCTCATCTGAGAACATTTCAACTCTCACATTGGGACCTAATAGCGCCTCCAAAGGCCTACAGCACTTTCATATTCTTTTACAGATCAAATTCTGATCAGACCAACCAAAACACTGTTCATACACTTGTAAAATTCTTCATCAAGTCTCGTATTCTTAAAAGATCTCTTTCCAAAACACTAGTTCATTACTACCCTCTTGCCTGGAGGCTTATAAACGACGCCACCATAATTGACTGCAACGACGAAGGAGCTCATTTTGTGGAAGCTCATTACAGTGACCACCTCTTCAGCTTTCTTAACAAACCTGATGCCAAATTGTTGAACAACTTTATTCCGGAAGTTGATGCAAGTTTGGTGTCAAGAGTTGTCTTGGTGGTTCAGCTTACAGCCTTTGATTGTGGAGGTATTGCTGTCTCTATTCATATTTCGCATCGCCTTGCGGACGCTTGCTCTTTCTGTACGTTCATAAAGAGCTGGATATCTATAATTCGAGGAGATGAAAAATTATTGAAACCAATTTTTCTTGAATCATCTTCATTTCCTCCCAAATACTTGCCGAAGCCAGAGCCAGATATGATTGTTACAGGAGAGTTTGTGACCAAGAGGTTCGTGCTCAGTGTCTCAAAGATAGAAGCTCTCAAAGCTAAGGTAAGTAAAGTCAACCCGGACCAACAGAAGCAACCCTCAAATGTAGATGTAGTTATGGCGATCATAATGAAAAGTGTCATTACTGCTGCTAAAACGGTTTCAGGTATTTGCTCTTTTTATAAGTTATTTTATTTACTTCTATTGCGAATTGAACCCTCAATTTCTTAATGCTAGAGTTGATTTTATATTTTAGGTATTTCTGGACCAACTTTCCTGTTCCAGCTAGCCAATATGCGGAAAAGGGTATCGCCACCATTCCCTAATAATACCATTGGAAACATTTACACCATTATTCCAACGGTGTTCGAAGAGAGAGACTGAATTGAGTGATCTGATCATCACCATGAGAAGAAGCAAAACACAATTCTACAAGAAAAATAAAGTTGAAACCACAGGGAGAAAGAGATGCAAAGACATCTATGGTTCTTCAAGTTTGTGCAAATTTCCAATCTATGATACTGATTTTGGGTGGGGAAAACCCTTGTGGGTGGTTTGTACTCCAACTTTTTATAAAAACCAAACAATTTTGTTGGATACAAGAGAAGGAGATGGAATTGAAGCTTGGGTGTCTTTGGATGAAAAGCAGATGGCTGTATTTGAAAACCAAAACGAGATTCTTGCATTTGGATCTGTCAACCCTAATGTTCTTTTTAATTATTCTCGTATGTGATGAACAAATTAAATTAGCTTCCGACGCATTGTTGATTTTTTCCTTACTTTCATTATTTCTTTTTTACTGTACTTTCATTGGGTTGTACAATCATAGATTGTTGATTTTTATAACAGTCCTGTTATTTGGCGTATTATATAGTTTTTCATAACCCATTGGGTATCCCAAGCAATCGACAATCTTTGAATTTTGAGAGACTCGGTAAGGTTGTAACTACGAAATTCTGTTAAATAAATAATGATTAATCAAGAGGAAATTACACTAATTGTCACTTTTTCTATTTCACATTTCACATTTTCTACATAAAAGAATCTAATTTCTATAATACAACAATTTTATTTTTAATTTCCACAATAACAAAATATTAATATCCTTTTTTAGTTTCTCTCTCCTCACTCACCCTCTCTTTCGTTCTTTTCTCTTTTTGCTTCTCTCTCTCTCTCTCTCTCTCTCCCCTCCCCCTATGTAACCTTTCTTCCCTTCCTCTCTACTTTTTGCTCCTCTTTCTCCCTCTATGCCTATTTGCTCCTCCACTGCCTTCTCATCCTCTGTATGCTCTCCTCCTCGTCCTACCTCTCATATGTCGCCTCTTTTCTTCCTTCTCTCTCCTCCCTTCTATTTTCCTTCGTGTTTCTCACTTTTTTTTTCTCTTTCTTCTATCCTCGGTCCACCTCGTCCTCCTCCATTCTCCTTCTCCTCGATTGTCTTCCTCGTGAGTGACGCTACCTTAGCTGACCCAAAGAGAAAGCGTGACGCAACGGGAATGATGACAAATCTGGAGAGGGATTTGATGGTTGGCTACGATCTAGAGAGAGAGAGTTGGGTAGCGAGAGAGTTGGGCATAGAGGCACGACGAGAGTGAGAATGGGACGAAGAGACACGACGGGAGTGAGAGCAACAGTAGGAGATGGGTGACTACTGAAAGGGGTGGCGGCTAGGGTTTCAATCCTATATATGTTTTGCACTCAAATAATAATAATAATAAAGCTAAATTTGTTTTGTGCTCGATTTGGCCTCATTTTGTACTTGAATAATAAAGAAAACTTTAAACTTTGACGTACTCGAATAATAAAGGGAACATTAAATTTTCAATTTGTTCTCATTCAGTTTATACTCGTGTTGTACTCCACATGTACTCAGTTATACTAGTCAAAAGAGTTTCATTTTTGTTGTTACTCTAGTTGTACTCGTATTATTCTTCACATGTACACGGTTATACTAGTTAACAGAGTTGCATTTTTGTTTTTATTCTAGTTATAGTTGTGTTGTTCTCTCATTATACTCGAGTTGTTCTCCACATGTACTCATTTTTTTTGTCAAAAGACTCTTCATTAACTATAGTTTGTACTCGAGTTGTACTCATTCACACTGACTTGAACAAAGTGGTCAAAGCGCAGTCAAATTTCTGATGCATTGTCAACATGTGGTCAAACTGTGTTATTTTTTAATATTTTTATTCCGTGTTTTCATTTTTGATAAGTTTTTCAAATAATGTTGTATTATAGAAATTGGTTTTTGTTTTGTTGCCTATTTTTATACATCACCCATTAATCAAATGGATACAAATCATAAAATGAAGTAAGACTTGCCCCTAAAAATATACTTTAAAAAATTAATTTTAACAATTTTGTTTGAATTCAGCTAAGAATAAGCTCCATCACATAGGGGCGTAAGTTTTTGTCCGAGATGCCTTTGAATTTTAGAAATAAAATAACATGTTTAAAATATTTGTCAAATTATTTATTTATAAATGAATATTGTGTTTGGAATGAGTGATAATTTATAATTATTTATTTTTTATTAACTAAAATATCCTTATAATTAATATTTGAATAATGGAGGAAGGGTGTAATGTGAAGTTATATTTGTCTGAGTCAAAAAAGTGTAAAATTCATTTATAAATTCCATACTACATGAAAAAAATGCACATGGCTACAAATGAAATTTGTAGCAATGGGTATTTTTCGTCGCCATATGCAAAGGGCTACAAATAGAGGTTTCTTGGCGTTCATGGTCTTGAGCTGGCAATAATTAACAACAGCCACACTGGCCAGAAATGTTAGAGATTCTAATGTTGTAGTACAATATAACAAAAAAAAATTGATTTCGAATTTATAATATTGCTTTGTTGTAGCTACTGGTAGGACTCGGGCTGGGCGGGGCCGGACTAAAAACATATTTTCAACCCAGTCGACCAAGCTGGGGGCTAACAGCCCAGCCTGCCCATACAAAAATGGCCGGACCAGGCCAGGCCCGCCCGCTCGCGGATCGATTTTAATTTTGAGAGTCATTAAGGCAAAGGATTATCGTCGATTGATCAAAGCCTTCCCTTATCAATACAATTCAGCAATTCAGAAATAAAAAAAAAAAAAACACAGCCTGAATTTGCATCACATTTCAGATAAAAATCTCTTTGTACCTGCACTTGCATTTTTGGCACTGCAGCTGATTATATCATTGCTCCCTAATAACCATCATAAGAATTAGAAAAAACCAACCATAAAAATTAAATTAAATTTCTCAAGATGTAATTGCAATTTCCGTACCTGGGAGAAACCAAGAGGTCCATCGAAAGGAACATTCTTAGTCATGTAATCTTCAACATAAGCAATGCATTCTTCGAATTTCCTGTACTCTGTGAAGTCCTGCAATATATAAGAACAGAACCCACAAATTTTCTAACCTTAACAAAGCAGAAATTGAAAAACAAAATTAAATTCTTGAGACAGAGAGAGTAACCTGACTGCTTTGGTACCATTTGTTGAATTGAATTGATTTTTCTAGAGTTTTGGAATGTCACTTGTTGTTTTATCGAGTCAAGAATGGAAGAGGCCGGATTGAAGATGAAGTGGTGAAAAGGAGATGTAAAATCGACTAAGTCATTAACGGACAGTGAAGGACACGGCATGGGACACGACAGTATCCCAGGACGTGTAATGCATATTTTCCCCACGGTTAAGAAGAGCAACCTGTGTTTCACTCTAGATTGTTAGTGTCTTACTTGCCACTTCCCGTGTCTTCATATCTGATATGTTATAGACAAAATTTAGGGTTTTGGGAGATCTATTTTGATAGGAATTCATTGTAAACATATATATAGTGGCTTGGGAAAAGTCTTGTAACCTTTTGGCCCACTTTCATTGTGAATAATAGAATTGCTCTCTCTACCCGTGGACGTAGATCACATTGATCGAACCACATAAATCATGTGTTGTTCTTGTGTGTACTTGTTCTCTTTCCATTATTTTGTGTTTCTATTGCTTGATTTCCTAACAAGTGGTATCATTGCCTACAAACATTTGGGTTCAGATCTGTAGAAAGAAGATGTCTTCACAAAAATTCAAAGTTGAGAAATTCAATGGATCGAATGATTTCACCTTGTGGAAGCTGAAGATGAAGAAGCTTCTACTTCAGCAGAAGTGTGCATCGACAATAGAAGAGGAAGAGAAATTACCTGTAGGATTGACAACAGTAGAGAAGGAAGAAGTTGTGTCTAGGGCACATAGTGCGATTCTATTGAATCTGGCAGATGAAGGTCTGAGGGAAGTAGCAGATGAAACTACTGCAGTTGGCTTATGGAGGAAGCTTGAAAGCAAGTACCAGAAGAAGTCACTGACCAACAAGCTTTATCAGAAAGGGTGATTGCATACCTTTAAGATGTCAAAAAGTATGTAGGTAAGGGATCACCTTGACAACTTTAACAGAATTATTTTAGACTTGAATTTAGTTAGTGTTAAAGTTAAGGAAGAGGATCAAACCATGATTTTGTTGTGTTCTTTGCCTAGTTCTTATGAAAATTTTGTAGATACTATGATGTATGGTAGGGATAGTATCTCGATAAATAATGTTAAGGATACTCTACAGTCTAAAGAATTACAGAAATTAGTTTTTGGTTCTGGGAAAGGCAGTGTAGAGACTGGCTTAATTGTGAGTAGGGGCAGGAGCATGAAACGAAATGGTAGAGGTCGTAGTAAGTTGCGTTCAAAATTGAAGGCTGCAATGAAATGCTTTCACTGTTAAGAGAAGGGGCACTTTAGAAAGAACTGTCCACAAAGGAAGAATGGAATTGTACAAGGGTCGAATGGGAATGCACAGGTTGTAGTAGCTCAGAAAGATTCTAAAAACCAGGATAGTTCTGACGAGGGACAAGGAAGAGATGTCTTAACTTTTAGCACATCTAGTTCTACAGAATATTGGATCTTAGATACTGGTGCTTCTTATCACATGGCTTATTCACGAGATCTGTTCACTACTTTTAAAGAGTGGAATGGAAGTGTAAGGTTGGGAGATGATGGGGATTTGGGTGTCAAAGGTAGTGGTTCTGTGCAGATTAGAATGTATGACAGATTGTTTAGGATATTGAATGCTTGGTATGTCCCTAAACTGCGAAAGAATTTGATCTCAGTGGGTACATTGGATAAAATGGGTACACATTCTCTGGAAGTGGTGGAGTTCTTAGGGTGTTGAAAGGAGCTCGTGTGGTGATGAAAGACAGATTGCAGCATGGGATTTATACATTGATGGGTAATTCAGTGTTGGGAACAACGGTAGTGTCGAGCTCCATGGCTATTGATTCTGGATAGAAGAAAAATAATTGTAATAAGTTATGGCGTCGAAGATTAGGACATATGAGTGGGAATGGACTTTCTGTTTTGAGTAAGAAAGGGCTGTTAGGAGGTGCTGAGACCGGGAAGCTGAAGTTCTGTAAGACTTGTGTTATGGGTAAACAATGTAGGGTGAAATTCAGTATGGGTAGTCATACTACTAATGTGGTCTTTGAATACATTCACTCTGATTTTTAGGGTCCTTCTCCGGTGCAGTCTCATAGAGGATGCATGTACTATGTTACATTTATTGATGACTTCTCTAAAAAGGTGTGTGTTTATTTTCTGAAATCTGAGGATGAAGTGTTTGGGAAGTTCAAGGAGTTGAAGACTATGGTGGAGAAACGAACTGGGAAAGTAGTCAAGACACTCAGAGCAGATAATGGGTTGGAATTCTGTAACAAGGATTTCAATGAGTTCTGTAGGAAAGAAGGTATAGTGAGGCACCACGTACGACACACGCCACAACAGAATAAAGTTGCAGAACGGATGAACCAAACACTTGTACAGCGTGCTAGATGCATGAGGATAGACGTTAGGTTGTCAAAGAAGTTCTGGGCTGAAGCAGTTAACACTGTTGCTTATCTGGCAAATAGATCGCCATCGACTGCAATTGATTTTAAGACTCCTCAAGAGGTATGGTCCGATAAGCCCTCTAATTATTCTGGCTTAAAAATATTTGGTTGTCCTACATATGCTCATGTTAGTGATGACAAGCTAGAGTCTGGGGCAATGAAATGCATATTTCTAAGGTATGCAACTGGGGTGAAAGGTTATCATATGTGGTGTACTGAAGATAGAACTCCAAAATTTATTATTAGCAGAGATGTGACCTTTGATGAATCTGCTATGTTTGGATAGAGGAAGGAGTTTGGTGATCTTGCAGGTACTAGTAAAACTGATATGGGTGCTAACCAGAAGGTGGAGTTTGAGGTCGATGCTCCAATGGAAAATGGTGTGATGACACACCTAAAGAATAGCCCGTGATCAACCAGAATGATTCACAGAGTATAGCAACGAGTAGACCGAGACAGGAAATTCAAATACCTACGAGGTATATGGATTATGTGAGTTCTAATATTACCGATCCTGTTGCTTTTTCCTTAGCAGTGGCTGAAGAAATTGAAAAGAGGAACCGAGGTTGTCTATGGAGGTGATGGAAAGTAAAGACTCAAAAAAGTGGCTAAGTTCTATGGATGAAGAGATTGCATCATTGCGAAAAAATCAAACTTAGGAACTTATGCCTTTGCCTGAATGAGTGAAACCTGTTAATTGTAAATGGATTTTGAGAATAAAGGATAGGATTTCATATGATGAACCACCTAAGTACCAATCAAGACTTATGGCGAAGGGTTTTTCACAGAATGAGGGGATTGACTACAACGAAGTGTTCTCACCTATTGTGAAGTATAAATCTATTCGGGTCCTCTTAGCCATGGTAAGCGTTTTTAACTTGGAGTTTGATCAACTTGATGTTAAAACTGCTTTTCTACATGGGAATCTAGAGGAGAAAATTTATATGAAACAACCTGAGGGATTTGTTGATTCTGAAAAATCTGATCATGTGTGTTTGTTGAATAAGTCCTTGTATGGATTGAAGCAGTCACCTAGGCAGTAATACAAGAGGTTTGATGCATTTATGGTTTCTCATGAGTTTATACAAAATTAGTATGATAGTTGTATTTACTTTAAAACATTGTCTGATGGTTCATTTATATATATGTTGCTACATGTGGATAACATGTTGATTGCAACTAAGAATCGAGTTGAAATTAACAAATTGAAACAGTTGTTGAGTAGTAAGTTTGAGAGGAAGGATTTGGGTGCAGCTAAGAAAATCTTAGGGATGGAGATTTGGAGAGACAGAGATGCAGGCTTGTTGTATGTCTCACAGCAGAAATACATTAAGAATTTATTGCAGGCTTTTCATATGGATCACTCTAAACCGGTGAGTACTCCATTGGCTCAACATTTTAAATTTGATCATAATACATTGCCTAGCACTGATGAGGAGGTGGAGTACATGAAGGGTGTGTCTTACTCTAGTGTGGTTGGTAGTTTCATGTATGTTATGGTGTGCAATAGACCAGATCTTGCATTTGCTATTAGTGTTGTAAGCAGATTTATGAGTAACCTGGCAAAGCTCACTGGAAAGCAGTCAAGTGGATTATGCGATATTTGAAAGTTTGAGTAGTGTATGCTTGGTGTATGTGAATGGTAATGTATCCAGTGGATTGGTTGGGTTTACTAATTCTGATCATAGAGGAGATCTCATAAAGAGAAGATCATTGACTTGTTACATTTTTACTCAGTTTGGGTGTGCTATTAGTTAGAGAGCTTATTTGCAGCCAACCGTTGCTTTGTCTACAATTGAAGCAGAATACATGTCCTTAACAGAAGGGTTGAAAGAAGATATGTGGTTAAATGGTTTTTTTGGTAGTTTGGATTTGAATTTTTCTAAGCCGGTTATCTATTGTGATAGTAAAAGTGCTTTGTGTTTGACAAAGGATCTTGTTTATCATGAGAGGACAAAATATATTGATGTTAGGTAATATCTATGAATGGCAATCGACTAGGTCCCACAAACAACAGTCGGA
>CAODLS010907866.1:0-17088 GCA_948243855.1 Flueggea neowawraea | reverse complement strand
GAGACTCCATTTTCTGTTGGTCCTCCGGGGGATAATTTTTCCACCAGACTTCTCGGTTTCGCCAAGTCTATGAACATTAACCTGCAAATCAATAGAATAGGAAACTATCCTTTACACAAACTCGATGCACAAGTTATCGGTTCCAATCCTGAAGAGACCTTAATCGTTTGTGCACAGTTTAGACTCCATAATCTCAACCACAATTCAGCAGATGATAGAACCGAATTCCTGAGAGTCCTGAAAAGCTTGGAGCCTAGAGGAGTCATACTCAGCGAAAACAACATGGACTGCAGCTGCAGTAATTGTGGGGATTTCACGACAGGGTTTTCGCGCAGAGTTGATTACTTATGGAAGTTTCTTGATTCCACAAGTGCCGCATTCAAAGGCCACGA
This sequence comes from Flueggea neowawraea, assembly GCA_948243855.1. NCBI lineage: Eukaryota > Viridiplantae > Streptophyta > Magnoliopsida > Malpighiales > Phyllanthaceae > Flueggea > Flueggea neowawraea. Next base: position 16,696 of record CAODLS010907866.1, on the reverse strand, counting down.
AACCGAAGAAAGAAGAGTGATGGAAGGAGAGGCAGCAAAAGTTTTGACGAATCGTGGAGAGATGAATGAAGGGAAAGAGAAATGGTGTGAGAGGATGAGAGCTGCGGGGTTTGCAGGCGAGATATTTGGCGAGGACGCCATTGATGGAGGTGGAGCTTTGTTGAGGAAGTATGATAGTAATTGGGAGATGAGAGTGAAGGAGAAAGATGGGTGTGTAGGGCTATGGTGGAAAGGGCAGCCTATTTCATTTTGTTCGTTGTGGAAACTGGATGCTTAAGAATTCTACTGTTAATTCAGTTGCTGCAGCTCCTCTCTTTTCTTTAGCTTGTAAATTCAGCAGCAGAGAACGGCTATGTAGCTAGAGGCCGGTTTTGCAGTCCTGTAACATGCTTATTTGTAATCTGACTTCTATCTAGTTTTTGCTTATCTTGAACCCATCAAGAGCATTCAGTTCATATAAGCTTTGCCTTTTGTAGATTATAGATTTTAGTAGATATCAATAGTATGATGTATATTGCTATAAATAAAAGAAATACACGTTTTTTAGAATTGCAATATGAAGAACATAAGCTGAACAACTTCAGATTTCGAAAATGTACCTAAAAAGTCCGTACAAGGAATGCCTGTTTTCATGTTGGGTGCAAGTGAAGAAGGACAAAGTACCAACATGTCACAAACATCAAAACAAGGTTTTGACAAGATGTTAGTTTTTTGGCTTCTCATCGACAGCAATATAACATCCCAATAAACTTGAAAGATGATGAAACCAGGGTCACTTGAACACTGCCAAGAATTTTCTATATCCTTTTAAAAATTCAACTGAACATATCTGGTCGAAATATTTACAAAGATGTACCAAGTTGAGTAAGTTTTTATATGCAGGTTACACTCTGGTCAAGTGATTAGCTTTCGTTCCTTCTTTCCTTCATCAACCCATGGAAAGAGATTCTAGTCCTCAAGTTAGGCAACTTGAACTATTAAAATCTCCACAGTATACAATTCGAATCGAAGCCATATTGACTAACCTGTGTTTCCCACTTCGGCTTTCAGCTAGTTACAAAGTAAAACAGGTCGTGATCCCTCAGCAATCAAATATTCTCATAGAACTTCGGATTTCCTGGCGACAGAGAGGACATTTTGGCGATACCTGACGTTCAACTGATATGGCACAAAGTTGACAACAAATTAGATGTCCACATGGAATGAATGCAGCTCGTCTCCTCCTCATCAAACAAATCACACATAATTGTCCATCTGGCACATCTCCCCCTTCCTCCTCTGCATCATTCTGAGCTACATCCACATCACTAGCAGCATGGTTTAATTGCTGGGACCGTCTCTGTTGCCTCCAATTTTTCAATCTATTCCAGTTCCTGAAGACATAAGAGTCAATCAATATAACTAGGACTGAATAATTCAGATAGTTACAAAGATTATTCTTCTTTTCATTATTCAATTCTATCAACTACATCTTCTCTTTCACTAATTTTCTTCCATGAGAATCTACTAGGGTATAAATATAATATACTCTGGAACAACTTGGAACAGAAACAGCTTATCTGAAATAAATGATTCACTGATAAAAGTACTCTACCTCATTATAGCGTAGCCTAGAATGCCAATTGATAGCGAACCCAAAACGATGCCACTCCACAGCAAAATTCTTGTTTTGAAGACAAGGTCTGCCATCATTTGATCCTTAGTCAAATCTGACCTGCAACAACACATACCAAGCAAAAAAAATTACTTCACTGTCAGCAATTCTCAAGAGGACAAAAAAGAAGTTACTTCAGAACCCGCGATTCTTGTTTCTAAAAACAACCACTGTCGATGTTATAAACATGAAATTCAAGTCGCTGGATGTATCTCCTAGAAGAACAGATTTTCTTCTTTAATATCATCAAAACTAACAGACTAAATTCTCAAACAAGCCTACTTACAGAAAATAGGGAAGATCCTTGCTTGATTTCAACTCAATAATCCCACTTTTAGAATTGCAAATGCCAACAGCGCTGATTTCTTTCCCTAATGGGAGAATTTTCTCCTCGTCAAGCAGACCAACCTTCAAACCAGAAAAAGTTAAACATTCAGAAAATTCATAAAGGCAAGTACAGAATCAAACAGAGAAAAGTAGAAACTAAATTTATGGAAAAACGAAAAAAAAAAACTATTTGCAACTCAACTCACAGGGTATTCATGGCCAAATAGTGCCTGAAGGAATGTATAAGGAGAAGCATCAACGGGCTTCAACTGATGATAAACCGTCACAAGAGGCAATGGGTGTTTAGAGCCATCCATATTCACAACAACATAATCCAACTGTGGCCTCCCACCATCTTCAACGAGAATAAACGGAACCTGCAAATTTCATCTTAATTTTCTGAAACTAGTCGGAACTTGTACATCTAAATCAAATCAATCAAAATTCAAATCATTCCAAGCATAACAAATTCAATCGAATTCTATCCAAGAATTAGTTCCGAACCAATCACTCACAGTTCTCAACGATTTTGAATCTTGTTCTCTCCATGACCTCCCGAGCATGGCTCGTAAATCCGAAGTCCATCCAAATAATCCCTTCCATTCATTGTATATACACTTCGAACACACAGACACAAATTCACACAAAATAATCAATTAATTGCGCAAATTAATACACCAAGAAAGTAAAAATAAATTAAATAAATCACATAGACTCACAGTTTGTGTTCTCTGTACAATAACGGTCTTATCACCGGACTCACGGGAGACCAACACATTAGGCCTAAAGCTCGTCTTCCAGTTCGCATCGACGGCCGATTTAGCCTCCACGTGGCCTCGAACAATCACGAGCTGGTTCTCATTCTTACTTTGATGATGATCGCCATTTTGATCGGACGGCTCAGAGGGGGTGTCGAGGAGGGAGCGGAGATCGGAGACACCGAGGAAGGGAGCGGGGCGGATTTTGCGGAGGGATTTGGAGGACGAGGTGTAGTTGATGAAGGAGCGTATGGCGGCGTATGCGAGGGCAACTCCGAGAACGGCGCCGTCGAAGGAGAGGGCTACCTGAGTGAGTAGCGAGGCGAGTGCTTGTTCGTGAGAGGACATTTTGGGGATTTCTGTTATGTTTCTTTCTGTATAATTTGGTTTTACCATTTGTTTCTCATTGGGAAGAGTGGTTTCTCTTCTGGTTTCCTCGTGTCGATGGAAATGAGGCAACGCTTTGGATGTTCTGGTAATTTACAAACCGCTTATTTAAACGGCGTCGTTTCTTCTGCTTTTGTTTGGACGGCTCGCTCCAAACTGGGATCTGACTAGCTTCGGCTCTGTGTCAAAGTTCGGCTAGACTAGACTCGCTTGAACCATTCCAGTCTCCATAAATTATTTTTGTCTAATTTCCTCTTTTTCTATATTATCTATAAGAAATAGCTTTTTTTAATAATATTTTTTTAAATGATGAGAGAATTCCAACCCAGCAATATCTGACTACAGAGCAAAATTTGCAATGAGAGTGTTTGGATTCGAACTCTGCACTTCATCCATACTAAAAGACGCTTTTATCATTCGTTCTACCTGTAATAAACAACCATTAATAATATTTATTTTACTTTTAGTTATAGATGCATGACTTTGTCTTTAAAGAATTTCAAAATCCCCACTGATGCTGTAGGTCCGCCTCTGCTAAAGACTATTTGTCATCTACATCGAAGTCTTGAGCCTAATAAGTGATTTCTCCAATTCAAGTGGTAATTGTACGTGTAATTGATATGTAGCGTCCACGGAGAACGACAGGGTCGAGCTTTACGACTTGTCGTAGAGTCAGAGTTAAAGTTATTACGACTAACCAATTCCGGGATTCCTGCAGTGCAACGAATTCAGCTACAGCAACAGACGATAAAGGATTGGAGGCTCATGAGAGAGGGCATGTTTTTTGGAGATCTGTGAATCCATTCTCTTCTCTGGATATTTCTTCTTCTTCTTCTCTTTGATTCTCTTCTTCTCATCTGTAATTCCAATTCAAAGATGGATTTACCAAGAAACCGAAATCCCATGAAGATGAAACCCCTCAAACAAAACTTAGCCTCCTTTTTCTAATCATTTATTCTACTTAGCCAATATCCTCAAATCATGCAACCAAACCAAACACACTCTTAATCAACAAATAATGCACGAAGGGAATCATTAATTGCAGTGCAATACTAAACACGTGCACATTAGTTTTCAAAACCGATATCATTACAAAAACACCAGTCGTCCCAGGATGATGCTACCTATGAAAACTCAAAACTAAGAATAGTGTCCGAAACGAAAGATGTTATTAAACTGTCAAGGGTGTCAGGAGAGTCAAGATTCACAGCATGCCCTGTATCCTTGATAATCTCTAACCTGGATTTCGGACCCAAGTGCCTGTAATTAATCAACACAAGTTTGGTTATCACAAGATGAGGAGTTGGGAATTGTGAGCCAAAAATGGAGTCACATAATGAAGAGAAATTAACCTCTGCAACTCATAGGCCAAGTATAGTGGGAAGATTTTATACTTGTCACCCCATATAAAGTGTTTCCTGCAAGCAGAACACACCGATAGTGAGAATAACGTTGTATTTGTTTTAAGGTGCAAGTTTATAGATCATGGGATATAAAGTCACGTCTTTTTTCACCTGAGTTAGAATAGGAAGATTTCTATGTGGCTTTTTGGCCAGCAAGTGATCCATCAGTTCTAACTTCTCCTTTCTATGATTATTCCCCATCACCTGCACGACAATTCAACTCACTTCTCACACCAAAAACAATACGACAAAAAAATATTACAGTGTTATTGATACCTTTTTAGTGTAGTAGTATTGGAATTGTTTTCAATATTGCAATAAAAAGTCGAATCAATTATCTTTTTTAAATAAATCAAAATTACACCTTATTCTGAACATTTATATCAATCAATTAAGTAATTAAATGTGTACGTTATCGAACTTAATATTTAGATTAAATGTTGGTTGAAACAATGGTATGTTTGAACCAAATACAAAAACAATATAAGAATCCAAACAAACAAACGAACAAGGAACTAGTTCCAATAAGACTCAGATTAAATGTTGGTTTCTGAATTGCACTCACATTGATGAAATCTTGAAGGAAGAAATCAGGATGCCACCGTAAGGGCTTGTACTTATACACTGATAGATCCACTAACAGCCGTAGATCATGCGGACTTTTTGGTAAAAGCAGTTCTCTTGGATCTCTTCCAACGGTTTTGATCAACTCCTCTATTTGGTCATCACTACACCCGACCCCACTACTTACGATCACGACCTTCTCTATCTCCTCCGGACAAATTTCAGCCATCCGATATGCCACGAACCCACCATAACTAATCGAGAACACGCTAAACCTGTCCACACCCAATCTTCTCATCCCTTCAGCCAAGCATTTCGCTTGAAACAACTCGGACCGGCCCGGCCCGGCCGGTTCAAGTAGACTTACCAAAGAAAACTAAATCCGGTACGTACAAACTAAATTTTCTTGAGAGAGTGGCAATTTGGTAAATAAATTGCCACCGAGCGTGACCTCCGTAGCCATGGATCATGACCAAATTAGGCTTATTGAACCTTCTGTGATTAGAGGACCAAAAATGCAGGGTGGTTTGGTCATCAATGTCAATGGTCAGAGGTGACAAACCATGTAACCGGAAATATAATGAAATGATTGCGTCGACCAAGGCGAAAATGATCGGAACCCGAGTCAATTGAACCAAACCGGTCAGAAGGTAGAGAAAAATGGCTATGGTGGTGGAGAGGTAGGAGAAGAAAGAATGCAAAAGCTTGGTGGAGTCCATTGAGAGAATATTTGGGATCTTGAGAGAATCAAATGGGTTATTCATTTCTTGTTGGGATACATAGACAAGTGAGTGAGCTGGATGGATAAAATACATAAAATGCACATGTTGTTTCTTAGTATAATCAAACAAATCTAAACTAATTTAAATAAAACATTAAAGTTGCTTTGTTTAGCATATGTGACCAATGCAAAAGATAAGGAAGTTGTTTTAGTTAATCTTTTGTTTGCAAGTAAGAAAGGTTAAGGAATATACGTGTACGTCTATCTAGTTTCTCCTGTTTTAGCTAACTTGGAGTATAATTGTTCTTTTTATTTATTGATTATTTTTTTTTGTTCATGTACTTTTTTTTACAATTGGCAAGAAAATTAGAAGAGTGATTAGTCATCTTAATTTTTAAGACTTTTTTTAATAAAAACGACCAATCCATTCGAGTATTAACTCAGTTAGACTAATCCAATCACCACTTATCAATTCAGCCTAAGACTTGAATAGGCTAATCACTTAATAATTGATCGGAGTGTAGCGATGCTAGAGTGGTCTTGAACATTATATATAGTATGAGGATTAAAAATTCCTAGTAACAACAAATGAAAAAAGAAAATTAGATTTGCATTGTCATCAGATATTTAATCAATGAAGAGGATGTGGTATGAAAGGTGAAGCATGTTTCGACAGAAACATAAATAGTGTCGTCGTTCACTTCTAGGAGCAGATTGCAAGTATATTGTTATCACTTGTCAAGTATCTTTCTTCTTCTTTTTTTTTTCTTTTTAATTTTGTGCAAGGTAATGCTTTTCTGAGACGCAGTAGAAGATTATAGTATTTGGAATGTAAGAATATATTAGCCATTGTTTGGTTATAAAGAAGCAAACTGAAGAAGTTTAAATTCTCTAAAAATACTAAATTTGATGACCACTCTATTTTTTTAGTTTATGAGGAAGTTAATTAGTGAGCGGAAGGTCACTAACTTAAATTTACTGAGTAATTTTCATTTAATAGAACTTAAATACCCTCTAGTAAAAATAAAGTAATTAATTTTTATTTTTGAGACGCATTTCATGTTACTTCCTATCAATTGAAAAAAAAAACAGTGATTAAAGAGAATTTAATCGTTAAATCAGACTCTTCTATTGATATTCACTTCATTAAAAATCCGTATATATATATATACACTATTTTCTAGAGATTAGAGTGTATTTGTGGTCTAGTGTTGTCTTTCGAAATTACTAAATTTTTTGAAAAACTAATTACTCTACAACCGAATCACTAAAAATGTTCTTAAAAGAGAACTATTTAGTATCTCATTGACTTGAATTCCTAGGCCTATTATATCACTTGATGTATCTTGACAATATATAAGATTGTATTCCAATAATCTTAATAATATTAATCCCACTACTATTTCTTAGAGTCATTCTCGCTGAATTGACAAAATGTAGTGCCACAAATGTATAACGTCAGCATAATTGAGCCGATTACATTAGCAAGTTGTTCGTTTTTCCATCAGAAAAAGAGAATTAAATTTGCTTTTGTATTTATGGTTAAAATATGTGTTTCTTCAAACTAAATATTATACAACGATTCTTTTAGCATATTACTATTCAAAATGTATACGTTTTAACTCTAAAAACATGTAATTTTCTCTTTATTTTTTTATTATACAATCTAATGATTTGTAATTTACTTAAAGTAACTTTGGTCTCTCTTCATCTTTAATTAACCAATCATCTTTTTGAAAATAATTAACAAATCAATTTCAGTCCATTCTAACAAAAAAAAGTCACTACGAGTGACTGATCCACGTTAGATAAGAGAATCTCCAATGGTTCTCTTTATTTTTTAGAGAACTTTTAATAAAAATAAAAAGCACCATAAATTATATAAATTGACGATGCAAATCTCCTTCAATACTACTCTTTAATTTTTTTTTCAATGAAAGAGAATGATACATCATTAAATATTATTGATAGTATTCACTTGTAGCGGAGAAATATTATGGTTACAACCATAAATTTTATCCACAAAAAATAAAAAAGTAAGTTGTTGTGGTAAAGTAACAAAATCATAACTACCAAAAGATTGAGATCATTCTTAGATATCCAGTCACCACAATGATTAGCATCTTTGGGAATGTGATGAAGTGTGGCGCCTATTAAGCCAATGAGTTGCCTAATACGAAAGACCAAAGCTTGATGATGACCGTGCCAATGGGTAACTGAGTTACAGATGTTAACAACCAAAATGGAATCTGATTCAATTAAAACTCTGGACCAGTTTTTCTCCATAATCAAATCTATCCCACACCGAATGGCTACTACTAGTTCAATAACTAGAGGAGACAAAAAGCCAAGTTTGATGTTTAGACAGGGAATCGCAAAGCGCATTAACTCTTGCAATGATACCAATAGTTCCGTCTAGAGGTGTAAAAATGAAACCGGAACCGGAGAACGAAATCGGACCGGTCAAAACTGAAATCAAACCGAAACCGACTGACCAAAACTGGAGAGTTACGGTTTAGGTTTCAGTTCCACCCCTCTGAAAATCGTCGAACTGTCAGTTCCAAACTGTTTTGAACCGTCCGGTTCAACCCGCCGGTTAATCGACAGCTCAACTCTTAAAAACCAACAATTTTAACCACAACCAGTGATTAACCTTTTAAAACAGTGGTTTTAACCCTCTTAAACCAACATTTTCAACCAAAACCAAATGTCAATCTTTCTAAATAAAAAAATCGATTTGAACCGGATCAAACCGGAACCGCTGACCGAATTGGTCAAAACTGGAACCGAATCACCCAGAACCGTATCTGGGCGGTGGTTCCAGTTCCCCATTCCAAGAATCGGAACCGGCGGTTTGCGAACCGACAACACCTCTAGCTCTATCAACATTAATACACAAATGTCCGTCAAAGTTTCGCTCAACATTGCAAGTCGGAATACTCTGAATGTTAAATCTATGAACTAGCTTGGATGCCCAAACAAAATTATGCGCAAACTGAGTACATTGTTTACCTATGAATTTCCCTATAACCACCCAGCAATAACTTGCACATTCCGGGCATGCCACAATTTCCAAACCATAATGCCAAATAACAAGGACTAAGGGACATTGCTTTCAAGAAGTAACTTGATACGTAAATTGTAAATCAACCAATCAGTCAAACTCATAGAGAAAAATGAGGATCGTACATGTCAAGGTAGAGTGCACCGCCAATGATTTCTAATAGAAGGGAAATGTCTTAAAGCATGAAGGATGGTCTCAACTCCTGATCGCCAGCGGGGCAGGTTGCAGAGGAGCATAAGCGACGCATCATCTGCTGTGAGTTAGTAAAAAGGCCATGGAGGGTCAGCCAAAGGCATGTTTTAGCACGAATGGGGCCCTTCCTTTTCCAACTGGTATCCCAATTAGTGCCTAGATTGCAGGTATTATAGCACAAAAGCAAGAGTAAAATGTCCCGAAGCAGAACCTTTCCAAACCAGAATATCAGAGGGGCCATCCGGGATGGGCGGGTGCATCGAAAGAACAACATTAGCAACATTCTCCGATAAAAAACAAAGACAACTGATCTATATTCCAAATACCCAGCCTAACACTTTCCTCAACGTTATATTGAGTTGGTTAGAAGATAGAGAACCCACAATATGAGCAACAAGCGGGCCGGTTGATTCAGTCCAATTATCAAGCCAAAATCTTGTGTTTCTTCCATCACCGACAGAAATCACACAATTCATTTTAACATTGTCAATATTTTTAAGATCCCAACCCATAAAGGAGAAATGTTATATTGGCGGGAATGATTGAAATCGAGAGTACTACCTTGAATGTATTTAGAACAGAGAATGCGAGCCCATAGGTCATGTGGGTTAGCGAGCAATCTCCAACCTAATTTCATCATAAAAGCCTGATTAACCAATCGCGTTGGATTGATGGGGCTTTCGGTCGACAAATCCTAGACCAACTCACATGATGAATCTTTCTTCCGTTACTATTATAGCCCTAAAGAAATCTTTTCATAATTTTATCAATCTCCTCACATAGCCCAGTAGGAAAATATCGTAGTTTGCATAGCATATATCAGGATTGAAGAGGGTACGGATGGATTAAAGTTACCCTCCCAGTAAAGCTTAATTTTTAGCAGCCCAGTCATTCAACCATTGATTGATTTTATCCACCAAATAAGCACAAGTGTTCTTCATAATTTTGAAGGGCAGACACTCCTAAATATTTACCCAAAAAAGTAACTTTTTCAAAATGACAGCGGTTGCTAATATGAGTGGCCAGTTCATTGGAATCATTTTTGGAGAAAAGATCTTAGTTTTCACTTCAATTTTACTTTTTATTTTGTAGGTAATAAATTTTTATTTGAAGAAGAAAGAAGAGTAATTAAATGAGAGTAGAGATAAAAAATATAATATAAAAAAAAGTAAATTTTACTAATGACAATTAGAGTAGAGAATCATTTTAACTAGTTATATGAAGAATAAATTATACTCTTTATTTTATTTTTAAAAATAATGAGTAATATAAAAAATAAGTTGAAGTTAAATTATGTTTTTTTAAAAATAGCATCTCTAATAAAAAAGAGGAGAAATCCATGGCAGCTCCCAAAATTTGGTAAATTGTTCAACCCGGTCCCTACTACTTCTAATATAGTCTCTCCGTCATTCCTTTGTTAGTTTTACTTAACAAAAAAGACAAAAAGACAAATTTACCTTCACATTTAAAACTTATTTACTCATCATAAACCGAACCGAACTAAAATTAACTAACCTCAACACCCAATCAAACACACACATTCTAAAACCAAAACCAAAAAGTTAACCCAACCTACACACCCAACCAAACCCACACATGCCCTCTTCCTTAACCCAACCCAAAACCACATGCTCTCTTCCTTAACCCAACCCAAAACCACAACCTAACATAACCCAAAACTCAAAATTACACACTATCTCTAACCCAAAACCATAACCTAACCTAACCACAAAACCCAAACCACAATACCATCATTTCTTCTTCTTCTTCTTCTTCTTCTTCTTCTTCTTCTTCTTCTTCTTCTTCTTCTTCTTCTTCCATCCTCTCTCTCTCTCTCTCTCTCTCTCTTTATGTCTCACGCACTGCCCCTTTCTCTCTCTCTCTCTCTCTTTATGTCTCACGCACTGCCCCTTTCTCTCTCTCTCTCTCTCTCTCTCTTCCCTCCTCCAGTCTCACCACACCCTTTCCTTCTCTCTCGTAAGACGATCAACGGCTTTAGCACCGTTCAACCCTCAACCCCCGTCGTCGCCGCCATCGATGAGCTCGAGAAGCTCTACGCCCTCTCTCCTCCATTGTCTCACGCACTGAACCTCTTTTTCTCTCTCTTCCCTCCTTCAGTCTCGATCTTCGGCTTCAGCGTCGTTCAACCCTCAACCCCAGTCGTCGCCGCCATCGACGAGTTCGAGAAGCTATACGCCCCTCTCTTTGCCGCCGTCGTTCACTATCAAGAAATCTCCTCCATAATGTGTATCACGTCTTTGTTTCTCTCTTTGATTTTCTTGTGAGGTATGATGCATTTCAAGAAGAGTTGGTGTCGATGTTGAATGTTTGAATTGTGATAGGGTTTCTTTACTTTCGTCCAATTTGGAGAAAATAGAAGCAGAAATAAATGGATTAACAAAGGAAATTTAAGTTCTTGTATACTGTTTGATTTTTTGTTCCACGAGTTTGTGGCTTTTTTTTGGAAATTCCAGTTGCTTAGGCTTTTAATTATCAAAGGAAAGTTTGTGTATAGCTCTTTGAATGAGCCATTTGTTATTCTTGTGTTGAAAATTGAATGAATTGTAGTTTGAGTTGAATGGATTTTTTGCATAGGTAATGGCTGAAGTTTCAGGTGTGTCCTATAGAGAGAGAGAAAAAGAGTGGTGAGAGAGAGTTAAAAACAGAGAACGAGAGAGAGAGACAGTGGTGAGAGAGTTGATGAGAGAAAAAAATAGAGTATATAAGGGTAGTTTTGTCATAAAAAATGGGATTTTTTGGGTTTGTGTTGCCACTCAAGAAAGTTTGACGTGTCCATCAAACTTAACTGACGGAAGTTGGGGTTAGAAACCGAAGAAAATATATTAAAAGTAGTAAAAATTGGGTTGAATAATATACCAAACATCGAGGACCGTCATAAATTTCGTCCCAAAAAAACCATTTGTTCGCCTAGTTTTCACTTCAGCCACTTTTTCCAATAATAAAATCGACTGCACCCAACCACACCACCGCCTCTTAGCAGCGTTTCCAATAAAAGGCATGGACAGAAGTGTAATCTCCAATGCAGTCTCTTTTCTTCTCCTCCTCCCTCACACTCTCCTCTCTGTTTTTTGGCTCCTTCAAAAGGAAAAAACCCTCGCTTCAACCTCACTAAACTATAAATAAATTTCTCAATCCAAGCACGCCCTAGGGTTTCTCTCAGCCTCTTAAACCCTCACATTATTACTATTAAGATCTCACCGAAAGGTAAGCTTTTACTGCATGCATCTCTCATAAACCCTATAAAGATTGAATCTTTTTTTGTGGGGGTTTTCCAAATAAATTAGGGTTTTAGTAAAACATGGATGATCTTGAAAAGGCGATACTCATAAGCTTTGATGAATATGGGACTATAAATTCAACGCTGAAGTCGCAGGCTGTGTCTTTTTGTCAGCAAATTAAGGAGAGCCCAACAATTTGTACGGCTTGTATTGAAAAGTTGTGTTTTTGCAAGCTTGTTCAAGTCCAGTTTTGGTGTTTACAGACTTTACATGAGATTATTACAGTGAAGTACAGTTTGTTGGGCTTAGAAGAGAAGGAGTTTATTCGGAAATCGGTGTTTTCGATGTGTTGTTATGAGGCTATTGATGCGAATAGCAATGCTGTTAGGGTTCTGGACGGTCCTGCATTTATAAAGAATAAGCTTGCTCAGGTTCTTGTTACTTTGATTTATTTTGAGTACCCTTTGATTTGGTCATCGGTTTTTTTGGACTTTTTGCCTAATTTGAGTAAAGGTGGTGTGGTTATTGATATGTTTTGCCGGGTTTTGAATGCCTTGGATGACGAATTGATTAGTTTAGATTATCCGCGGACGTCGGACGAGTTGGGGGTGGCAGGGCGGGTGAAGGATGCAATGAGGCAGCAATGTGTTGGGCAGATTGTGAGAGCCTGTTACGACATTGTGACAATGTATAGGAATTCTAATCCAGAGTTATGTTCTAGTGTTTTAGATTCTATAAGGAGGTATATTTCGTGGATTGACATTGGGTTAATTGTGAACGATGCTTTTATTCCGTTGTTGTTTGACTTAATTTTGGTTGATGGTGGGTCTGAGCAGCTTCAGGGTGCAGCTGCTGGGTGTTTTTTAGCAGTGGTTTCTAAGCGGATGGATTCACAGTCTAAGTTAACAATAGTACAGAGCCTTCAGATAAGCAGAGCTTTCCCTCTGTTGAGGGGGGACAGTGACTCGGAGCTGGTAATAAAACTAGCTGCCTTGATTACTGGCTATGCAGTGGAGTCTCTAGAGTGCTACAAGCGGGTGAATACGGAGGATGCTAAGCAGGTTTCGTTGGAGCTCTTGAATGAAGTCTTGCCATCAGTTTTTTTTGTCATGCAGAATTGTGAGGTTGACACAACATTTAGTATTGTGCAATTTCTTTCAGTTTATGTTGGCACGATGAAGAGCCTTTCTCCATTGAGGGAGAAACAGTTGCATCATCTGAGCCAGATACTGGAAGTGATTCGTTCTCAAATTCGTAATGATCCTGAGTATAGGGAAAATCTTGATGTGTTTGATAAGATTGGGAGAGAAGAGGAAGATCGGGTGGCAGAAGCCAGAAAGGACATGTTTGTCCTGCTGCGTAGCATCGGGCGTGTGGCACCTCAGGTTACTCAAGTATTTATCAGAAATTCTATAGCTGCTGCTATTTCATCCTCACCAGAAATAAATGTTGAAGAAGTGGAAGCCGCACTTTCCCTTTTGTATGGCCTTGGAGAGTCGTTGAGTGATGAGGCCATGAAAACTGGAAGCGGTTTTCTGAGTGAATTGGTACCAATGCTAATATCAACAAAGTTTACTTGCCACTCTAGTAGGATAGTTGCTTTAGTGTATCTGGAGACAATAGCCAGATACATGAAGTTTGTGCAGGAGAATACCCAATACATCCCCATGGTTCTGGCTGCCTTTCTGGATGAGAGAGGAATACACCATCCAAACATCCATGTGAGCAATAGAGCAAGTTATCTCTTCATGAGGGTTGTGAAATTACTGAAAGCAAAGCTTGTGCCTTTCATAGAGACAATTTTACAGGTAATTCTATTTATATTGTTATACATAATAATCTAGCTAGTTTTTTTATAATGTATTGTTTGACATGTGATTTGCTGTTTTGGATTCAAAGTCTCTTCAAGATACAGTTGCTCGGTTTACAAGTATGGATAGCACAACTGTAGAAATTGCGGGATCTGAAGATGGTAGCCATATTTTTGAGGTACTTGTTCCCATGTCTACGTTACCCTTAGAATGGATCTGTACACAGACATGGTTTTCTAATAGTTATGGCAATTATTAACAGGCAATTGGTTTATTGATTGGGATGGAAGATGTACCGCCAGAAAAGCAATCTGATTATCTCTCTTCATTGCTCACTCCACTCTGTCATCAGGTTATAACTAATGTTGATGTTTCCTGATTATTTTCTCTTGGCTTATTATTCCTGCCTGTTGCTGTTTTACTATTTTTGTAATTGGACCTTGGAATGATGAATTTTGTCTAAATGTAATTTCCTTTTAGTTATTTGCTTCCTGTGCTCAATTTATTATGGTAATCTTTAGTGTTGTTTGAGTAGTTCCTCCAATAAATATTGTAAAATACTAATGACATCACTAGTCTATTATTGCCTCTGACATTTTGTTGATTGATATAGGTTGAGGCATTACTCATGAACGCCAATATATCAAGTGCGGAAGAGTCTCCAATGAAAATTGGAAATATTCAGCAAATAATTATGGCAATAAATGCTCTCAGCAAGGTTGGTTCCTATTATTGTACAATCGAGTGCACTTTCTGCATTTGAAAGAAGTTTTGCCTTTTATTTTATGGAACATGTTTAATTTTTTCTTGGTGGAGGAAAATAACTTTTTTCCTGCAGTAAGTCGATAGACTTTATTGCACTTGTAAGTAATAATCCTGTTATGCGACCTAATAATTCAACTTGTTATATGATGATTTCTATTCAAGTTTGGTTAATATTTTTTTCTCATAATGCGAAATTGATGGAATGATTGAGCATGTTTTCAATGTTCTAACTGTGTTCTTTGATAGGTTATTAGAATAGTTATGTATTTGGAGGATTCTTCATTATTTTTTATTTGTAATCCAGGGTTTCAGTGAGCGCCTTGTAACTGCTAGTCGCCCTGCTATCGGTCTAATGTTTAAGAAGGTAGTTTATATGATCATTCCTTTTCCTTATTATTTTCTTTTAAATTCTTGCATTACGGCTGAGTTGCCTCCTACAATCTTTTCCCCTAATTTGGAGAAACCTTTCTCATTTACATATGGGTCCTGTATCTGCGAACTTGAGGATGTTTTAGGGGTAGTTAATATTTTGTTGAATATTACCTAACCAATACATTCCATTGCTTTCCCCCCTTTGTATCCAGACATTGGATGTTCTGCTTCAAATCCTTGTTGTATTTCCGAAGGTGGAGGCTTTGCGGATTAAGGTAAGATTCAGGTGCGGAACAATTGAGTTGCTTTAGCTGATCTTATTGACATGTGTATTGTGTAAGCTAACATATTTGTTGTTCAGGTGACATCTTTCATACATCGTATGGTGGACACATTGGGAGCATCTGTCTTCCCTTACCTTCCGAAAGCACTAGAGCAATTGCTTGCAGAAAGTGAGGTAAAAAGAACGCTTGCAGCATTGATTAAAGGCAGCATCCTTTGGTTTGATTTAATGTTTTCCTTTACTCTAAGTCGTCATTCATCCTGTTTTATTCATTCTGGACATGATTGGGCTCTTGATGACCACAATTGGAATGGCTTCTTTCATGGTTGTTCACTTAAGATGAAGCATTCCTGATTCTTTTTTATTTTCTGTTGCAGCCAAAAGAAATGGTTGGTTTCCTTTTACTGCTTAATCAGCTTATATGCAAATTTAGTACTATGTTCCGTGACATATTGGAGGAGATTTTCCCTGCTATTGCTGGTACAATATTTAATATTATCCCTAGGAATGGATTTCCTTCAGGACCTGGGATCAATACTGAGGTACGTGATCTGATGCTCTCTTTTAATACTTGGGTATAAAAAACTTAGACATTGAAAACAAATAATTTATCTGAACCAGTTTAGAATTCATTTGCAGCTTCATTGCATCAGTAACTTCTAGGCAAGGAATATTACCTTTGATAAGTAAAAGTTCATGTTGGATCAATTCACCTTTTGTGTATGTATGTACATTTATGTATTGAGAATTGTACAAGAATTGGTTCACACGGTTCTAAGCTGTGTGTTTGTGTTAGTCTTTTGTGATGCGTGCGAACATGTAAACATAGTATAGTAATGAATGTATGCACTATGCACTATTCTTCTTGGTCTCAGTGGATCTGAAGCTGTGTAATTGATTACTCTGCAGTGAAAGCGGATGCTTCATTCAGTTGGTGGCATTTGCCCAGACTACTTAATAATTATGAAAATATAATAATTCATTAGGGCTCCCAGTGATTCTAAACAGCATCTTCTGGGTCATTTATTGAGTATTCTGATTAATTCTTCTCTTTTGTAGGAAATCCGTGAATTGCAAGAACTTCAGAAAACATTATATACATTTCTTCATGTGATAACCACGCATGATCTGTCATCTGTCTTCCTTTCGCCCAGAA
>CAODLS010907768.1:0-16270 GCA_948243855.1 Flueggea neowawraea | reverse complement strand
ATGTCTTCAAAATTAAGTATGTTGTTTTTGATAAGTCGGGTAGAATTTCAGTACTTTGAGGCTTGTGAGGGATGGATCGGGCTTTCACAGAAGGTCCGTCTCGTACGCCGGTCACGGACCCGACTATGGATTGTGACACTACTCATATTGGAATTGAAATTTTGCATCGAAGAATGTCTTTTATGTCAAAACATTTTTTTTCTCAAAGAGCATTTTGTGAAATTGAAGTAGTATTTCATTTAAAGTCAAACAATATAACAATGAATTTGTAACTTATTAATGCTAGAGTCAATTTTAAAATTGAGGAGTAGCGGTCTAATTTCTAGTGGTAGCGAATAAAATTACTTTATCAAGAAAAGTTTGATAACATAATACTATAAGGATTATAAAAATAGATTTGCGTTGGAAAAAATTTAAATGCTTTAATGTGAACTTTTGCTTCTTCTTTTTTCTCTAAACAAACGTGAATTTTTGCTATTTGCTTCGGAAAAAAACAATTCAATAGACTAGAGAGAGGAGGCAAGTTGTGTGAGAGAGAGAGAGAGAGAGCACGGAAGAGGACAAAAGAGACAGGTGAGAAATGATTTTGCAATCGAGCCCTCATGATTGAAGAGGATGAGAGAGAAACTTTAAATGTAATCATTCTCTCTTATTAACTTTTTGACATCGAAAAGGAAAAGAAAAATGGCTACAAAGCTTGTCAATGATAAGAATGTGTCGCGCTTTAAGGTGAAATTGGTGGTTTTGCTCTGCCTTTATTTGGGATTTTTTTTCACTTCTTTTGACTTTTTATTTATTTTTTCTTCTTTCATTTTCATCCTCGAAGTTCGAGGCATAAAACACCACAGTCCATAGGTGCTCAGAATTGAAGGCAAAGAAGGAGAGAGATGAGATGAGTTTTCACCTCAAAAGACTGTTAAGATTAGTAGATGGAGACATTTCTCTCCCTGGCTTTAATGTTGAGGAGCTGCATATGAGAGCCTTCTCTTGTTTGCTCGTTCTAATTACTAACTCTGACTTCAACTGCCCATGCTCTTGATAAGGGACCATCTTCTGCAAAACTGAAACCAATGTTGTCTGGTCAAATAGAAGAAAAGTAAAAAGACTTGCCATTTCAATTCAGAATGTTGACAATTTAACAGGTAAGAATAATACTTAAATTAAGTAATGTTTGTGGTAAATCAATGGCCTTGTAGCCATTAGTACTAAAATTATCTCTATTAAGAGTTCGATTTTTTGTAAGAGTAAATAAAATAATTTATCGAAAAAAGGCCACCAATTGTGGTATAAGAGGTTTTTAAGAGATTTAAGTAATGAATAATTATTATACTTAGTACAAATTGCCACCCTTAATTAGGAGTTGAATAACCTAGCTTTATTGAGAATGTTGTAATACGAACAAAATCGTACATCGAAAATATGAATCCATTTGAGTTTTTTTTTTGTGTATATGGTGAATTTAAATTCAATTTTGTTTAGTAAAAATCTATGAATCGAAACTCTTTTTTTTTTTTTTGAAGAATCTTTATTAAAAACTATGCCAACGAAATATTGATCTAGTATAACAGGGGGGGGAACTTTACAACACTAAATGTTTTCGCACAATCAAAACTACCATATTTAGAAAGGAGAAAACATTGTTAAAGGATACAATTACAAGTTCCTCAGGCATACAATTGAAAATTTTTATTAAAAATAATTTGTGAGATAGTTTATAGAGTTTACATTAACTCCAAAGTCAGAAGATAATTGCAGCGCCATGTACAGGTTAAAAGTACATATCACAATATTGAAGGTAATTTGTTAAAGAGTGAAAATTGCAGCTAAAAATAAAATTGGATTAACGTGCAGCTAAAAATAATTTATTTTTTGCATAGGAGTTCAGCATTGGAACCTTAACACTTGGTATATTTCCACTTTGTAGTGGGATATAAGGACCGACTTAACTTTTTACTACGTAAACTAATCTTCAATACCTTTCCTTTTTTACGAGAATCATCAAATACCGATTTAAGTTACAAAATATAAGATAAGAACAAAAGATATGAGTTACGTTGGATTAGTCATTATGGGCATTTCGATCTATTGGTAGGTATAAGTATAGATCATATGATGAGCGTATAAATGCAAACACTTCACATGCAACACGTTTTGTGCGACAAGTGTTGCCAAGTTGCAGCCATTAATTTTGTCCGGTTAATAGTTCAGAGAAAGAAAGAAACTAGCAAAGCCAACACACAAGAAATACTAATTCAGAATATCTCTGATGCTCTCTTTATGTTGGTGATTTTATTTATAATAAAGAATTTTAACTCAAATTACAATTTTAATATTCTCTTTATCACACTTTTTCTCTTTAAAATAAGATAAAGAGTGTCTTTCAGAAGCTAATTATAAAAATTTTGCTTTATAGTATATGACATTAATGATAATCTATTCTATTGGTTAAAAATATAATAAATAAAAAAATATAAAAAAAGAGATGTAAAATAATTAAAAATTGATTTTCTTATGAAATTTAATAAAATAACTATTAAATTTTAAATATTTGTATTGGAGAATAACTTTTTTTATACTATATAATTAAACATACTATTTTTATATTAAAATTATATTTTATAATAAAGAATACTATTGGAGATGCATAGAGAGACTATTAGCAGCCGCTGCAAGACAATTACGTACTTCAAACATAAGAAATACTAATTCAGCTTCTAATTCTTGGTTTCCAATTTCGATTTATACTAATAATCCCGTAATACTTAACACCAAAAAAACATTCTTCTCTTCTTTTTATAATTCGATGAGACCATCTGCTTGAAGTTTTAGGCTTGAAATAAATGGTAAAAGAAATTCATTACCAGTCCTTTTCATGATAGTTGATTCAAAACTTAAAAAATGTAAACCTTAGTTAAACTCTACAGGTCCTAACCCTTTAGCTATGCAATTTACAGCTTTTTGAAGCACAGCATAAATGTTGAATGTCTCAACTGTCCTCCCACCTTCATGCCTTCAACAGCGAGGTCCAATCTTTTAAGGACTGTTCCCCTGTCAGATTGGCCAACATCAAACCCATATGGCTGCAGAAATTGAAGGTATTAATAAGCTAAAGAAAAAAAGTTACGAGAAGGGTGCTTGCTACTGGCGGCGGCGGCGGCTAGGGTTACAAAACCCTAGCTGCTGCCTTTTTTATTTTTCTTAAAATTATGTAAATATCTTTGATTTTATAAAAATTAAAATTGAGATTTATTGATACATTAGGATATATTGAGATACACTTAGATAAATTTGGATACTATAAAAAATTATATAAATATTTGAGATTTGGATACATTTTGAAAACTATCGAAAAATTTGTAAAAAATATATTAAAATTTGTTATTTGGAGGCCTTCAACTTAAAAAAATATTACATCAAATTTTTATTAAATTAAATTTTATACAAAACAAAGTGTGATTTGGAGACATTTGGATACATATAGATATATTTAGATACTACCGGATACATTCTGGAAACATTCGGAAACATCATATTTTTCTCCTTTGGAATTTATTTTTTTTCGCAAAAATTAATTTCTTGCGAAAATATCGCTATTTTTTTGCAAAAATATATCAAATTCTGGGTCAATTTTTCAGTCAATTAAAAATCTGACATTTTTACAACTTATTTCAAGCATATTTATATTTATCAAAATTTCTTTGGTGCATGGTAAAAATCAAATTTATTATTTTCATTTAATATAAATGTTAAATTTTCTCCGATATTTGTAATAGTTTAGGTCAGGCCATGTTGTTTCTTTTCTCTTTGCATTTTCACTCTTCGAAACTCATCTTTTATCATCAATGAATTTCCTCTTTGGTCAAAACAAAAAAAAAAAAGACAAACTAAGCAAAGTAACATATGAAACCAATTAAACACATAGGCTCTGACAATGACAGAGATATAAAGCGCTTAGCACCGAATCTTTACATATTTACATATGAAGAAGCCGAAACTGATAAGAACGAAGTAGGTTTGCACATTTGACATCTAAGACAGAATTATTGCAAAATAGTGTCCGCATTTTTTTCTTTTGTGCTCGTCGTAGGCGAAAATTCTACAATCGGAGCCCGTGACGGACAATCTTTAAAATATATAGGATTACGTGGTCACTTCTACTGTTTGTACTGCGCGTGCATGTCATCCACATGCAACTCTACAAAGTTCACGTGCGTGATTGACATGTGCCCACCATTGCCAAAAAAAAAAGGACAGAACCCCTCGTTAAACTTATAGTTAATATATCTTTAATCCACTAAATTTTAACCTTCACTTATCCGCGCACTCAACTTGTTAATTTTTACTAATCAGCTCATTTACTATAATGTCGTTATTTTTATTATACACGTCATATTTTTTATTACGGACTGATGACATGAAACCGGTGATATAGATGTCAATTGTACTAAATTATGGCGGAATACATCTAACCCCCTGAATTTTCATTCAACATCCCTCTAACCCCTTGAACTTCATATTTCACCTATCAGTTCACTGAAATTTCTAAAATGTATGTAAAAAACCACCTCAAATCAGTTAAATGAAATCTCATTAACAAAATCATGCATTAAAGAAAGAACATAAATGATTTGCTTAATTCTATTTACTCACAATATATAATTTTGCAACATTACAAGCATATGGTTTATTTAATTCTATTTACTTTTACAATATATAAGTGTATTCCGTATATGATTAACAGAAAAATTATTGCTAATTGCTCAAAGTGAGAAGCAAATGAAAAAAATATGAGACATGTCGTACATTTTGTGGGTGCCTGCACAGAAAAGGACTTTTGTTTTTAAATTGATCTATGAAATTGTTATATGTTTCAATTTTAATTAAGAATTTTGCGTACAAAATAAACCCGAGTGACATTTAATTAACCTGATATATATATGTTGGTCATATACGAAATACTCTTATATATTGTAAGAGTAAATAGAATTAAACAAACCATATGCTTATAATATTGCAAAATTATATACTGGGAGTAAATAAAATTAAACAAATCATTTATGTTCTTTTTTAATGCATGATTTTGCTAAAGAGATTTCATTTAACTGATTTGAAGGGGTTTTTAACATATATTTTAGAGAGTTCAGTGAGTTGATATGTGAAATATGAAGTTTAGGGGGTTGGAGGAATGTTTGATGAAAGTTCAGGGGGTTAGATATGTTCTACCATATTTTGATATAGTTGGCATCCATGTCACCGGTTCCATGTCATCGGCCCGTGGCAGAAAAATCTGACGTGTACAGTAAAGTAATAGTGTTATGTTGAATTGGCTAATAGGTAAAAATTAAAAAAAAATTGAGCAAGCTGATAGGTAAAAATTAAAGTTCAATGGGCTAAGAAGATATTGGATATAAGTTCAAGGGGCTAAATATGGGTTCTGCCTCTAACAAATTTTTTAAATACTAGTTGAGTACCACTTGAATACCAATTGAATATCATAATAATATTTTATAAATATTGGGATAGATGAACCAATTAAATACCAATTGTAAATTGATTAAAAACCGAGTGGAGACAAAATTGCAAATTCATGTATATAAAGGCAAAAAAATGATCGCCAAATAATATTATATGGATAGACAAGTAAATTAATGAAAACAAAAATGAAATACCGAGTAAACTAAATACCGATTGAGAACCAAAACAATATTCCATGGATCATAGATAATAAAACCAAAAGATTAAAAACTAATTGAATACTGATTACAAACCAAAAAGTTGCCAAATGAATATTGATTGGAAACCAAAACAATATTTTATGAGAGAGAAATTAATTTCTGGGTCCCTCAGGTTTACCGTAATTAGCAAGTCAATCCTCGTATTTTTGGAAATAGCAAGTTAGTCCTTCACGTGTGTTAGTTGACTGACGGAGTTAACGGAAATGGAAGTTTACGAAACTACCCTCCTTTAAATTCAAAAACACATCCATTTGTAACATTTTTTCTCTCTCTACCTCTCAAAACCCTCTCTCTCTCTTTCTCTCTCTCTCTTCTCTCTCTCCCACTTCTTTATTCCACCTTTATATCTTCTTCGTCGTCCTCAAACACTGATTCCTCTATCTCTCTCTACCTCTCAAAACCGTCATTGTTCAACTTTACCCCTATCATCATTGCCCTCACACACAGACCACACCACTACCACCATCACCACCTAACCTCCACCACTAACCCCATTCCACTACCCATCCAACAAAACCAATCCTACAGATCTCACACTAACACCACAACCACCCCTGGACATCAACACCTCCATCAAATCTAATATTACAGGCTTTATCAAAAACAACAAAAATTCAAAAGCAACGAAAAGAAAAGGAAAATCATAGAAAATGAGAGGGAAACCCTGGTGGCGACAACATTCTGGTGACGACGGTGCTTGACTATTCTAGCATATGGTGGAAGCGAGTTCTGGGAGATATCAGGGAAGGGAGCGGGTGGAGTTTGTTTGTTGAGAGTGGAAGATGTCAAGTCTTTTGTGTAGTTTGGAAATAAATCTGCCTTTTGTTTGGTCTTTGATTTTCTGGAGCTTTTGCTTCAATTTTGTTGTGGACCCGTAAAGCTTCAATTTTGGGAGCGGGTGGAGTTTGTTAGTTTGGAGCTTTTGTTGATTTTTTGTTTAGGACCTATGAAGCTTCAATTTTGGTTCTTCTTTTTTTTTTTTGGGATCTATGAAGCTTTGATTCTTTTTTGGGTTTGTTGCCATATTTGGATCTGATTTTAAATGAATGTTTGGTTTGAATTGAATATTTCTAGATTGATTTTGGTTTCTATTTTGATTTACAGTTCATCATCTTCTTTTCTACAGAATGTTATGTTTTTTGATCTGAGAACCAAGCAAAGCAAGGAAAATTAGGGTTCACTGATAAAAATAGAAATTAGGGGTAATTTTGTCTTTAAAATTTAATTTTAAATTAATTGCTCGACAAATTAGTACTTTATTAACAGTTCAATAATGGACTACTAACAAAAGAATTTCAATGCAACCTAGTTTTAAACTTCAAAGATATGTATGGAACATTTTAAAAACATGAGTCCTAACTTACTAATTAGGACAAACCTGAGGGACTCAGAAATTAATTTCCCTTTATGAAATTATGATAGGAAAGATAGAAGAACAATAACCCATTGAATACTAATTGGAAACCAATTAAAAACTAATGGGAAACCAAAAGATGCAAATTCATGAGTAAAAAAGTCACGTAAATACCAAATAACATTTTATTGATAGAATACAAAATGAAAACTGAAAAAATACTAAATTAATGCCACACAATAATAAGCGAATACCAAACATTCTATGGATAGAAATATTTCTAATTGATATTCAACTGGCTTTTCATTGAATATCAATTAGAAACCTATTAAAAACCAAGATTAGAAATATTAGAATGATAATTACTTGTATTGTTTTTTGTCAAAATTACTTTTTTTTATTATAATCTAAAGAAGCAACAAAGTCACCTATCTAACCAACCAGACAAAAGAAATGACAACTAAAGAAGCCATATTCCTCCACGACCAGGTAGGAATGAGAAGCTAGATTTACTACCAGAGGAAGCCACCAAAGCAAAACATATATTATATTGCTATAAGATAAAGCTCGATATTCCTCCAGGTGCAAAAAAAGCATCGATTCCTAAACAAGCTCAATTACATTATTTAAAAAGAAATAAAAAAAAATCCTTCCATTTTAAATTCTCATATTTTTCTTGAAACAATATAGATACAACACATTAAGAAAATAAGCAAAAGACAATATTGCTTTGATAAAGCTTTTCTTTGTTTATTTTTTGTTTGAAGAATTAGAGCATAGAGAGTGAAAACGCAAGAGAAGAGAGGGCCTTGATTTTTTTTTTAAATTTAAATCTAAGTATTTTGATATTTTCAGTTTTTTTTTTTATGTTTGAGAGTGGATACTTGAAAGAGAAACACGAGTTTCTTTAAGACGGAGTCTCAGTTCATGAGTTTGAAAGAAAACATGAGAGATTTTGAAACAAGTTTGTTGATGTATGCTAAAAATGCATATATATTAAACAAATATTTCTAGCATTTTCATCCTTCAATTAAGTATTTATCGTTGAATTTATATATTTCTCATGCTTTGTAGATTTGAATTGATTTGCAAGAATTTGGTTTGAAAACGCGAGAAATGACATCAAGGTTAAATGATTTAAGACTGCAAAGGAAGTGGAAACGAATGAGGAGAGAAACGTGGCCAAAATGCAAACAAGTTAAAGTCATCAAAGTCATGTACAAGTTGAAGAGGCAGTGTTGGGTCACGGTCATAAGCTTGACCGTGAGCAAATGGAGGTCTGACTGTGAGTCCATCACGGTCAGGGTTTATGATCGTGATGATGGGTGTGAGACATTCATGACCGTAACGAGGAGGGCGTGATCAAACGAAGCAAGTGTCACTCGGAGCAGTAGTCAATCATGGTCATGAGCAAGACTATGATCATGATTGTGATGCTCTCACAGTTATGGCTCATGACCGTGATGAAAATGCTTTCTGGCTGTGACTCCAATCACACCCTAGAGTCACGGCCGTGAAGGGCATTCTGGAGAGATAAAAATGATGCAAGACAACAAATCAAATGGGGACCAAAGGGACAATCAAGGGCATTTTTTGAAGGACTTTGCTAGGGCTTATGGGGGACCTAAAGGACTATAAATAGGCATCTTAGACACCATTTTTGGAAACCTTGGACACACACACATTAAGGAAGAGAATCATTCTCTCATCAATTTCTAAGAAGGATTCTAGCATTGAAGTGGAAAGAGAAGGGGAATTGAAGAAGGCTTTCCATCACCCATTCAGAGAAGCTTATTTTTTTCCTTTTATCTTCTTTTTTTTTTTTTTAGAAATTATGTTTAGGACTTTTATTTATTGCATTATGCCTAACTTTGTAAATATGCTAGCTTAGATTTTGTGTTAGGGCCTTAAGGATATAAACTTTAGATTATTGTCGCTTAATGAATGATTAATTATGGGTATTGTGCTTTTGTCATTGTATCTATTGTTACTTGTGCTTTTATTGCCAAATCTATTATTGGTGGTTGATTTTATGACTTGTTGAATATTGAATGATGTTGTGATTAGCTACCACAATATTGTTTTTGACAAGCCCGATTGAAGAATCGAGAGATGAAGCTTGGGTTAGGTATACTTGCATAGAACCTGTATGCTTTAGGATAGAAATATACATATGCCTAAAAGGTGTTCGATGAAATTCCTCTATGATCCTAATGAGACTAATTTGGCTAGGTAAGACTGAAAGGACCCACCTAGTAAGTGCATGTACGACTTAAGTGACCTTGATAGAGGCCTTGAGTGATCCATATGGAGAGAACACTCACACCTATTTCTTAATACCCAATTTCATCCATTAGGTGACTAGATCTTCGATTTCATCTTGAAAGCCCTAACTTTTTCTTAGTGTTGAGTGCTTGTGTTTTATTTGTTGCTTGCTTTCATTTCCAAAACCTCAAAAATAAACAATTGATATGTTTATTTGTTTTCACTTTCTTATTTGACCACAATTAGACACATTCCCTATAGATTCGATACCTGAGGAATACTCCTTAGGTTTTTATAACTACAATCGATTCTTGTGCACTTGCAAGAACCTGATCAAGTTTTGGCACTGTTATCAGGGAACGACATTATTGTTATGGTCATTTTTATTTTTGTTTATTTACATGTTTGTTGCTTTTGCACTTGTAAGAATTTATGCTTTTGAGATGCACTAGGAGCTTTGAAAATCAAGAGATTGTCCCTTTGTTTCTAGAGATAGAAAGGGTTTCTAGGGCAAATAGAGCTAACCAAAGACGAGCAAGGATAGAAGGTATACTTAGGCCTTGAGATGGAGTTGATGATGCTAGAGTTGATCAACCTCAAGGAAGAGTTGTTGGGAACCAATTACCGGGTCAGATGAATATGAGAGACATACAAAGGCCGATAATTGGAGCATCCGCTTCATGTATAAGACTAAGCCCGACGGCAATGAATTATCAATTAAAGAGCATCCATTTTAGTATGTTGCCATCTTACAATGGTTTGTCGTCGGACAATCCACTCATATTCTTGAGGGAGTTCTACACCACAATCCAAACCTTCCCTCTTCATAGATTGACTGAGAATGAGCTAAGGATGAG
Source organism: Flueggea neowawraea (assembly GCA_948243855.1). NCBI lineage: Eukaryota > Viridiplantae > Streptophyta > Magnoliopsida > Malpighiales > Phyllanthaceae > Flueggea > Flueggea neowawraea. The sequence continues at coordinate 6,059 of CAODLS010907768.1, read as the reverse complement.
GTGTTTTCCCTACACATTGAAGGAACGAGCTAAAATTTAGTCAATCAACTTGTTGGAAGGGTCACTTGGTACTTGAGAGTAGATTTATGAGAAATTCATGATGAAATATTACTCTCCTCAAAAGGCAGTAGAGTTGAGAAAAAAATTTGTCCCTTTTCTCAAACAAAGGGAGAGCCATTACATGAAGTTTGGAAGCATTTTAAGATCTTGTTGAGCCAATGTCCCCACCACCAATTCTCTTTGGTGTTGCTCATCCAATTTTTCTATGATGGGCTCAAAATGCATGGTCAAACTTTTGTGGATACAGCAGCAGGTGACTATTTTGGAGATAAAACGACCGATGATGTGTATGACATAAATGAGATGTTGGCCACTAACTCCTAACATAAAGCAGTTAGGGGAAGAAGACCTGGTATACATGAGGTAAGTACTTCCACTAATGTTGACTTGGCTTCGAAGGTTGATGAATTGTCAAGGAAGATGAATTTATTGCTTAATGTTAATGCCATGGTCAACCTAAGAATGACTCATATTCTAAAACTTATAATCCAGGTTGGAGAAACCACCCAAATTTTTCATGGAGAGACCCAAACACCAATCAAAAGTTTTCACAACCTAGACCAAATGGACTTTTCGATTATCAACCCAGGCCACTACCACCTTATCCACAATAACAACAACCCCCACCACCAGCCTAACAAAACACTCAAGAAAAGAAACCACCTTTGGAAGACCTATTGATGCAATACATGAGTAAAATGGATGCAAAAATTGTTCAAACCCAACAAGCCATCATCCAAAATCTTGAGAGGCAAGTAGGTCAATTAGCCAAGGCGGTTTCAGATAGAAAAAAAGGGAAAGCTGCCAAGTATCTCTCAAGTTAACCCTAAATAGTGTGTCATGGCTATTACTTTGAGAAGTGGGAGAGAGCTTGAGGAGCCAAATGTAGGGGAGGTGCCTAAAAGTGACAAGGAAGGGAATTGTGGTGGAAAAACTCAACAATGGTTTGGAAGTTGAGGGAGAAAAAGTTTAAGAGAAAGAGCTCCTTTCTAATACCCTCTAAAGATCAAGGATCCGGAAAGTTTTACAATTCCTTGCACCTATGGTAAATTGGAGAATGTGGATTCCTTGTGTGATTTGGGTGCTTCGGTCAATCTAATACCCTCATCCATATACAAAAATCTAGGAATTGGAGAGCTAACACCTACAACTGTTAAACTCTAACTTGCAGATCAATCCATCAAGCAACCACTTGGAGTTGTGTAGAACATCTTGGTAAAAGTAGGTAAGTTCTTCTGTCCCACTTATTTTTATGTCGTAGATATGGATGATGCATGTGACACTCCCATCATACTTGGGAGACCTTTCTTGTCAATCGGTAGGGTTTGTATTGATTTGACTAAGGGGATTACACTCTTTAGAGTGGGAAATGAAATTGAAGAGTTTCATGTTTCTAACAATGTGCATACACAATTGCTTAAAAATTATGAAAAATAGGGTGCATCTTTAGAAACATGTTGCATGATATCTAAAGAGAAACCAATAGTGTGTTCAAAGGAAGAAAATATTGAGATAAAACCTAGTGCAAAAGAGAGGCAAGCTAAAAAAGAATTGAGAACAAAAATGAGAAATTAAAAAGGAAAGAAAGTGAATTTGTTGAGGGACAACATGTTTATTATTTTCCATCAAAGAATTACTTTCTCTTTATCCCTAAAATGTCAATGTGTGGTCCTTTTATGATTTCAAAAGTGCATTTATTCGGTCCTATAGACATCATTTTGTATGATCATAAACCAATCATTATTTATAGGAAGCGATTGAGACCCTGAAGGGATCCATAATTAGGACTATTTGGCGTCCCAAATAGTTCCTTTGCATATGTCTGGAATGACGTTAAACTAAATTTTGTCCGTAATGACGTTAAACTATGGTTATCTTGCATTTGCATGTAGTGTATGTTTCAATTTGATTCTGCATTTTAGGGTAGAAGCATGCTTATAATTTTGTCTTGCATGTTTTTGGAAAAATTGGTGTGAGAGGTTATTATTTTTATGCATATATGCTACACCTCTCACCAACTCTAGCATACATATATTTTCTGTTCCCTAACATTTGATATTTCATGTCTATGATGGAGTCATCCACTCAAGACAAAGCGAAGGCGAGAAAACGACAATTAAAGAAGCATTCTAAACCCTATCGTTTTACTTTATGCTTTATTGTTGCCATTGAACTTGTCCTCATGTTCCTCGTGTTTGTTAGTTTGATCCAAATTTATATTTTTGAACATTGAGGACAATGTTCATACTAAGTATGGGGGAAGGGTTATTGTTGATTGTTTATTTGGGTTACTTGTGTTTATATGCTTGGTTTTGCTTATTTTTGTCAAAAATATTTGAAATTTTGCTTGAATTGTGCTTAATTTCTTTTAAATGCATCAAAATTTGAAAAAATAGAATTTGGATTGAGTTGGTTGGAAGATTTTTGTAGTGTGTTAGTATGCTTTTAACATGATTAATTGAGGAATGCATGTTATTTGAGGAAATTTGTTTCTTTGTAATTTGACATTTTTAAGTTGCAAAATTGAGAGTTTCTTTATCAACTACCTTAGTCTATATGTGGGGCATAAAAGAGGCTTTCAAGATTGTTGCTAAGTTGTGCTTAAATCATTAAATTGTGTTTAAAGACTTTGTAGTGGACTTGGCTTTTTTTAAATGTGTGAACTGGTAAAACTTCTCTCTTTGAGGGTGAACTTAAACAAGGACAAGAGCATAGGGCCCTAACATTGTGGTGGAAAAGGTTAGTACACCCGAGGAATCATTAATAAGTTTTTTTACACAGGGACCCGTAGTTTGCTGACTATGCTTATAGCACCTAAAATTAAGAGGGAAGTAATCAATTGGATAAAAAAATAAAATAAATTATGAAGGAAAGCACTTGTGAATGCATAATGAATGAATGAGGCCAAGTTTACTCCAAAACAAAGGAAATTGTTTATGAATTTGGCAATAGGGGAGATAAGCCTTATAGATGCCAATGGACTAAGAGATTTGATAAGTAAACTCTCAAAATTACAACTTCTTAATGTCAAGGTTTGATGTTTTGAAAATGTTAAATAGCATCGCCTTTCCTCTCTTAATCATTTTACTCGCATACTTGCATAGTATAAAAATTATCTTGCCTATTTGATTTGAATGTTAGTTTTGGTGCTCTAGTCCAATCATATATGTACATTGTCATTTGATTTATCATTTAATAAAAAGGTATTTCATTTCATATCTTTGAAATATTATAATATATTTTATGCAGATAAAATAACCACAAATAGTTTATTCTTCCTTATGTCATCAAGTAGGTGACTTGATAGTAAAACCCTAAGGTTACAAGAATAGTATTCTAAATGTCCATAATCAATTATTATCATGGGAATGATAATGAATTAAGATTAGTGTGTTTCTAAGTAGATAATCACGTTTTACTAATTATAGATGTGAAGACATCACTTAGACTATAGATACATGTTAGGTAACACATATTGGACTAGCCTGCTATGAAAGTACTTCATGAATTAACGTCACAAGTAGCTTTCATACAATGTTGATTTTGAGTCATCTGATCGAAACTCACTATCGACTCCTACATGATGAATTACATGTTTTAACTTAGTCATACGTTATCTGTAACAAGATAATTATAAAGGCTATGATTGGATATGTTATGAATCATGTAGAGGAGTGATAGTGAGAGTGACGAATTTGTTCCTCTTATGAAGAGTTATATCTCTAGTCTACTTGATTAGTAGGATTGATGGAATATATGCATACTCAAATGAATTGATAAAAGTATTTATCAATGTCTTTTGTTATATCAATCTACTTGGAATCAAGAAACGTATTAAGAATATACGGTTGACATGTGACCATGCCTCATGCTTAAAATAGATATCGTGAGACAAAATGACTAAATATAAAACTGTGAAAGGTAAAACTCGGATCTCCGACATCCACTCAATTTTGGGTTGTCGTAATGTATTGTTAGATGCTGCTTATGGACTTTGGACTTGAATTTTGGGACAAAGGTTCATTGCCTTTTTCGAGCGGGCCTATTAGGTTATACACTAAAGCGAGTTGGATTGGATCAAAAATATTCTTTCTTTTGGTAATTGAATTATAATGATTAATTTGATTAATCATTAATAATTCGGATTTGATGATTTAAGTTTTAAATATGATATAAGACATAATCCATTAATGTAATGAGCTTTTAATATAAATCACTAATTATTAAGATTAATTAAATATGTTTTGGGTTTATTATTATTTGTGACATAAATTTGGCCCATGTATTTTAATCAAAGAGTGGTTTATTTGATGATAATATATCATATAATTAAAAGCCCAATAACATTAAAAACCCTATGTAAAATTCTGCAAGCCTCCTATTTTGTTGGAGAAAATTCGGCAATTGGTGTTCTCGAAGGCTTACACCTAAAGACTAAGGCAAGTATACCTATCATTTATAGCAAGTGCACCCTTGAGTGCCAAGTGTCGTATTCCACAGAGACTACGATTATTAGCTACTCACTCGTCCTTTATTATCTAGCCGGAAAAATAAACGATTTCGAATCTATAAAACAAATAAACTACACAATTGCAAACGATAGAATAAACGATGGAAAGATGACACCTAGACGTTGAATCCCCCTAACCCGAATTAAGTAATAAGGACTTGTTATTCAAACAATTGGACCGTGGAAATTCCTAAGGTATATTAACCTCTCTCTAGAGTTAGCTAATGCTTAATGACTAGATTGATTAACTGGAATCACTATTAGGTTTGACCATAATTTGGAGGATTTATGTCAACCTAATCTCTAGGTTTGCATGCAATTCCTCTCAATTATGAACGCTCTATCATACACAGAATCTCTCGATTGCACATGCACGAAACAATATTGGAACCGAAAGGTAGCAACAATCAATTCAACAGTACGCATTATAAATCATAACTGAGTCGCAATCAATAAATCAATTGAATGAATAACATAATCCAATATCACATAATCTGTCTAGGGTTCATCACATCTAGATACACCATATAATTAGTTCATAACTAAAGAGAGATAAACAACAAAAACAAAGACAAATCTAGAGAGAGAAGGAAAACCCATGATTGAATCCTCCAATTCTTCGCGAAATTCCTTCGTTCTTGATGCCCAATGTTGTTCTCCTTTGCTCCCACGTTCTTTGGCCTCTGAAGATGTGTATTTTTGTGTCCAAGTCGGCTCTCCCTTGAATGAATGCCAAAATCCACTTAAATATGCGATTTAGAGCGTCTGAAATAAGACACGATCACTGACACGGCCGTCCCCAAGCTGTCTCGTTCGTGTCCACCAAAATTCCTTCAATTCTGCTGCTTAATCACAATACACGGACACGATTTCTGTTCGTTTCCTAGCCAAAAATGTTTGTGTAATACATTGATGCCCGTGTCTTGACAACTCCATGGCTTGGTAATTACACGGACACCGGATTTTGTTCGTGTCCAAGGCTGCTATAACCGTGTCCCCTCATTTCTGTCTGTGTCCATCGACTTTAGATTTCCAGTGGATTACACGGACTCTCCCACATCCGTGGATGTCCAACTCCTGTCCGTGTGTGTCTAGTTGTTCACGGTTTTGCTTCCTCAAGTCTCCCACGAGCATGTCTTGTCATTTCAAGGCCGTGTCTCACTCCCAATGCCTCAAATGTCATCGTCCAAGCCCCGTTTCGACTTATTTTCATTCGTTTCATCAAGACATTATCAATTAACCTGAAAAACACAATATAAAGCGTATAAGTACCAAAACTAATGACAAACGTTCAATTCATATTCAAAAGAATATAAATTAAAGCACATAAATACGTATAAATATGCGTTCATTAAAATACCCCACACTTAAGCTTTTGCTTGCCCTCAAGCAAAAAAAGAATTAAAACAAGAGAAAAATATTTCAATCAAATTCAATCTACTGCGGCATGGAACTTCACATTAGATGTCAACAAAAATAAACTGAGTAG
>CAODLS010907647.1:0-19971 GCA_948243855.1 Flueggea neowawraea | reverse complement strand
GATTTTGAGCAATCTTTGAGGGTTTCATATGCATTGCACACATTTTGGTACAACCACAGTACCAGTGTCTCATACATCATTGTTTTTGATATGCTATTGTTTTTTACAATTGTTTCAGCTTCCTGCCTTTGTCAGTGGGATCAGTCATCTGGCAGTAGTATCGGGTCCTAGAGTTTGGACATTTAGGCGAGTGGATAACAGTTTCAGACACATAGGTTGTGTCTTGAAACTGGTTATATTTTTTTATGTGTATAACACATATTTAAAACCGGACTAATCTAAAGATTGGTTAATTAAATAATTAGATTATGTGAATAAAATATTCACTATTTATTTTTGGAAAAGAATTACATATATATATATATATATATATATATTGATATATATGTTTTGACTGTTTTTGACGCTGAATGCATGGATTATTTTGAGATAATAGTTTTTTATTATGGGACACCTTTGCTACTGGGTACGTAGCCTTTGGTAAACCAAGGTACGATTGGACCCAGCTATCAAGGTTGTCGATAGGCATGTGTCCCGACCCGGCACATAATTTGTTATTGGATTAGTGGGAGAGTCCACAATCATTATTGAGGTGATTGAGTGACGCAGTTCACACCATGATTGTTTCTGGTCCCATAATACGTATATATTGTTTTTGACTATGATACTAGTAGTATGGATTTTGCCAAAGCGCATGTGGTTGCCTTGGGTGTAAACGTTTGCGAAACGTGTTTCTGAAGCCATACTATGTATGTAGTGTGTGTGTGTGTGTGTGTGTATATATATATATATATTCCTGTTGTATACGTGCATGTGGTAGTTTTCCAAAGGTTTTCAAACCAGTCTTTGTGAGGCACGTATGAGGCACTCTGGAGTGTTGTCCCTCACTCACTGGGTTTGACCCCCTTTGTTCTTCTGTCTTTGCAGCCTTGTTTCTATCTTTGTAGGTTGATTCGACTCGACAACTTTTGGCATCCCCGCCCAGTGAGACAGATACGTTTAATTAGTAGCACCCTTTTTGTCGGGCTACTTTGTTTGTATTAGATACTTCACTCCGATATACTATTAAGTTATGAAGTCCGCTGATTGTGGATCTCATTTTGGGGATATTGGATTTTCGATTTATCGCTTGTATTGATTTTTGATATATTTTATAATCATATATATATGATTTTCTCGAAAACGGTTTTATTAAAATGTTTTAAATAATTGGGTGTATAGTTTCTGTATCTTTGAGGCTTGTGCGAGATGGGCTCTCATAGATAGTTCACCTCGTACGCCGTTCACGGTCTCGAGAATGGGTCGTGACATAATGGGTGTTAGATTAGGATTGTTTGAGGTCAGAAACTTGAGGTTTAAGCTTCGGTCTTGAAGGTTTTGGTGTTTAAACTAAATGTGTTCCTCTGAAACTAGGGTTTTAGGTTTTACCAGATTTCTTGATAGATCTGGTGTTGTTTCTTATACATCTTGTTGAATCAGAGTTAGAACTACTTAGATTTGAGTTTGGTTTGGAGAAATTGATGATTTCTTCTTATGGGTCAAAGAGATATGAATTTCCAAGTAGAGATTCTTGAGGATTTTAAGTTCATTTGTTGAACTTGAGGTTGTATTGGTGTTCAGGAGGCTGATTAGAGCCAATGTGGGTGTTCGGTTCCGTTGGGTACCGAGAGGATCATGATTTGGGTATTTTTGGCAAACATTTTCTGTTTCGGGGAGATTTTCCATTTGGTAGAATTGGGTCTACATTTGCATTTGCATATCATGCATTTGGTATTTCCACAATATCACATTTTTATGTTTGAGCTGTTGGTACTTGTTCAGCTTCTTATTCCTGCCAGTAAGACTAGCCACCGGCTAGTGGGGCTTGACTAGTGATATTACTTAGACTTTCCAGGTGAGTGAATAGCAGTTTCATACACACGGGCTGCATCTTAAAATTTCTATTATTGTTTTTTTGATGTGATGAATGCATTTATGAAAATTGACTAATCTGATGATTGACTAAATTAATAAACTGATTACGTGAGTTAACAATCAGTCCTTTGTTTTCGAACTGATATATATATGTATTATATATATCCTCTCTGATTTCGATGTTGTGATGCATGCATTTGATTTTATACTATGTAGTAGCATGATTTGGTTTTTTGATATGGGGACACCTATGCTACGAGACATGTAACCTTTGGTATACCAATGATTGAGATAACCCACCTACCAGAGATGTCAGTAGTCATGTGTTCTGATCCAACACATTAATTGATATTGATAGAGGCGGATCCTTATCACTATTAGTGGCGGGTCCACACATCTTGTGATTAATGGTAGAATCCATATCACATTTGCTTTTGTCTATACCTTGTGATTAGTGGCAGAGTCCATATCACGTTTGCTTAGTCTCATATCGCTTGTATATGTTTTAAATTTGAAACTCTGGTTTGAAATATGAGATGATTTTTACTACGTCTATATGCATGTTGGTTGCTTTGTTTGCAATGATTGCAAAGGAATTTCTAAAAGACTATTATTTATAGTGTGTATATAAGTATATACTTATCTATATTCGCATGTGGTATTTGCGAACTATTTTCAAAACTGTCTTTATGAGGCACGTATGAGGCATTCTGGAATGTTATTCCTCACTGGGTTTGACCCATGTTTTATTTTTGTTTGTGATTGAACCTATATTTTAGGTACACAGATTTTGGCTTCGGCAATTGATCCACATCTTGCTTACCAGTGAGGTTTCTTTTAGTTAGTGATGTCATTTTGTCCTAGGCTTTTTATTTTGGGTATTAGAGTTCCGCACCAAGATATTGTTGGGTTACTGGGTTGCCATTTGGATTTTGATGTATTTGATTTGGTTTACTCATAAACCTTATTTTGAGTATATATATATATATATTATATTACGTTGATTTTATATAAATCCATTTTATATTCCATATGTTTTTGAATAAAAAATGTTATTAAATGTTTTGGGTAGTAATATGATCTTTGAGGCTTGTGCGGGATGAGACGGACTTCCACAGACGGTCCGCCTCGTACCCCGGTCATGATTCTGAAAACGGGTCGTAACAACTATGCACGTAGATGGCTGTCAGCACGCCCTGTGCGCCCAAAATCAATCCTCAAATGTGTTCTTAACTTCAAATCATGAATTTCATCACTCTCGGGACTCAACCACGCCCAAACTTTCATGGATAACACCTTTAAATACTCTCAAACACTTTCAACCCATTTGAGGTTCAAATTGGGATTGAACTAAGATCATTCGAAGTCGAATGACGTTCCACCAAGGACCTTGTCGGAATTTGGTCAGAATACTACAGAGAATTGATCGGAAAGGACGAGATATTACAATATATAAACGAGCATACAACCGAGTTTGTTCGCGAGCATTGTTCATAAACATATAAACAAGTATGTTCGCGAGATTTTCAAGTTTTGGGTGTTCAAACTCGGCTCGTTTATTGATTCGAACTTAAAATTTTGTTCAAACTCGGCTCATTTACTAGCTGAGTCATAAACGAGTTTTTATTGAACTGAATGTCGAGTAGTTCGCGAGTAGCTTGGTTCATTTACAGCCCTAATTAAGTTCTGTATATTATACTGTACAAAATATCTGTATAAATAAAAAATTATACTTATTTTTATTTTTCATGTTACTTATTTTTTTATAAGTACAAAAAATTATTAACTAATATCCACAATGACATAGACTGGAAAATGTGGGGAAATGTTTCAATATTTAAAGCACTTTCTATACTTGAAATTACGACATTAAAAAATAGGAAAACCTCCATTTAAACTTTTTTTTTCAGAAACTAAAGCAATAACATTCTCTCCTCTTTCAGCAAATGTTTCTTTTGATATTTAAATTTCTAATCTTTTAATAATTAATCTAATAAAATTAATATGCTACCTATCGAATCAATAACTTGTTTGAACTGAGTCAAAAAACTTAAATATATGGTGAAATCATCTGCAACTTGTTGCTCGTATTAACGTTGACGCAAAATTATCCTATTTCCACAGTAAATATCGAAGAAGGTTCCGCAGTAAATAAACCTCGTTTTCAACCAAAGAGCAGGATTAGGTGCTGGGCACTATTAGCACTCATTTTATAATTTTGACTAGACAATACCTACGACAATGTTAGTGATTTCTCATTCTATGTAGAAGACAAATATGACTTGTATTCATTGAAAAAAGAAAAGGGGAAATTACCAGGACTATCTTGACTTTAATCAAATCAATTCACTAGTTTCTCTTCCAAAACAGCTCGAAACTTAGCATGCTCTACACGACTCAACAATTAACGAAGCAGTTGCAGTCAATTTCTACTAGTATGGCACGGCATTGTCAAATAATTATTCATTCAATCTCATAAAAATAGGTCAATTTTTTTTAATTTATCCTAAATTATAGACTTATTTTTTAATACTAATAATTATATTAGTTATACAATATTATTCTTATTTAAATATATAATAAATTATATTATTAATCATTCAGTAAATTGCTATAATGATATTTATGAAAATCTCTACTAAAATTAATTATTCTAACTAAATTTTCTAATCTTTGTGAAAAAATATTATGATCTATTTTTATAGAACAGAGAAAATATATTGGTTTTTATTAAGTAATTGATTACAGTGTGATTAATTAATGAATGGAGCTCTCATAATTTGGATACATTAGGGCCAATCCCTTGAAAGAAAAGGAGCGTATATAGTCCAACCACTTGCATGAGAAATAGCATTACATTTGTCCATTTCTTGTTGAGGATTAATATACTTAATAAATCTTAGTTTTTCAAATCATCGTACATTAACAGTGATAATTATATATTACAATTTTGAAATTTTGTTTACTAGTACCTTTTAATCTTCCAAGTCACAAAACTTCAGTTTTCTTTTGAATGTTATAATTAAAATGTTAGTTAATGGTAACCTGGCAGTTGACCGGACCAAGATTTCAAGATTAAAAAGCCAATGACACAGAGAGAAATAAAGATCAAAATAAACTCAAACGTTTACTAATCAATGGCACTCAAGTCAAATTCCTAATTTATTCCAAACCTAACATTTGTAGAAGCCTTCGTTCAATTTGATCCAAACAATTTTAGCGTGCCGTCCCTTGACAAACCACATCTTGTACGTTGATTTTGAGACATCGTTATCTTTTATATTAATTGCGAGTTCAATTGAGAAGTTAGTTTTCTTTTCTTTCTTTCTTTTTTTTTTTTCCTGAAGCAATCAACAAGAAGTTAACTGAAATCATATGTATGCTTATGGTGATAATGAATATGAATATAAAATGGCTAAAATTATGAAACAGAGGAACTATGTTGCAATCTTTCTGAAGTTGAAGGGACTTATGTCAAGAATATGCCCCTAATGACAGCATGTCGATTGCAGATCAACTAACAACATCATAAATAAACGTTTTTGAAATATTTTCTTGAGATTTTTATATTTATTCTTTGTAAATTTGTTGTGAGCATGATACTGCAATATTATATTTTTTTTTTAATTTTCATTTTCAATTTAGCATTTATTATATATCAATAAATTTATATTTGTAATCTCTCACCAAACAAACTAGAAGTTCAGTGTTTAGAATTTTAGATGGACTTTTTACTTATTAAAACATAAAAATTCATATATTAGATAAAACATTTTTTGGAAGAAGATAAATATTTCATATTTTTAAGACCAAGAAATGCAAATTTAAAGGTAAAATTATAAAATGTTTATTCTTCAATTAAACAATATTGCAGTCACTTTTCTCTAATATTAAATTAAATTTTACTGAAAATCCAATTTTTGACTTCCTACCATTAAAGACAACTAACACTCTGCACTATAAGTATATTGGTACATTATAAGTCTCAACCGTGATAGAGTTAATTTCAATATCAATTAACTATAAATTTATTACATTATAATTAACTGCTTTAAGTTAACTTTTTTCCCTCTCTCTAAAGAATGAACTTGCCATTTACATTTTATTATTTTCACCTAAAAGTTTAAGATCCGAAATCATTCAGGAATATGTCTTAATTACGAAAATGCCAAAAAGCCAATGGTTATATATAATTTGATAGAACATCTGAAGAAAATCAAGAAAACAATTATGAAAGGGTTCAAGTCAGAAAACTAAATATTGAAGAAAAAAAGGTTGAAACAACATACACATATACAATCACTCATGAGTCTGTATTACAAAAGTTACAGAAAGTATGACTTAAATATAACCCACCATTAATTTATGGATAACTTATAGTATGTATTTGGCAGAGTTGACATTTAACTAATTCCCCAAGACAAGGAACAAGAAAATCGCAGGATCATTTATATATATCCATGGAAGAGTATGAGTGGATGAAAAAGGGATGCATCGGTGGGTTAGATTAAAGGTAGCAGCAATCTATCTATTGTCGTTTTTGATCATAAAATTCTAACTTTTATGTATTTCTTAACTACCTCGGGTCCCCTCTTATCATTGAAGGATACTTTTACGTCACTTTTTTGACATTCATGCTATGGTCAACTTTCTCTCTTCCATTAGTTAAACTTCAATTAATTTAATTACTCCTTCTGTTCAGAATTGACGAACCACCTTTTTATTTTGAATCCATCAAATTATAGACTTATTTTTATTTTTTATCCAGTATTATTTATTGATTAAATGTTATTTTCCCCCTTTATAAATAATCAACAATTTAAGGATATTTTTCTATTAATTTACTCACCCAAACAACTCTTCTTCAATAAAAAATTGTTTCATCTTAAAAATCAAATAACGATAGATATAAAAAATTAAAAAAATTACTACTTATAACTAACTTAACCATATTTTCTTTCAAATTTGTGTTTGTCTAAATGACCTATTAAATTAGGACGGAGGCTATAAATTATAGCAAATATCAACAAATCTATCAACCCTATTATTTTTTTACCTTGTAAAAAATATGACCCTAGCTGTTCTTTTTGTATATGCTAATAATATTGCCGGTTAATTAACCACACAATCATTTTTCGTTAAAGAAGAAAATGAAATACTAGTTTGGAGTTAATCATGTGAAGATACAACTAATATACATTGTTTGTAGGATTATCATTTTTTTTTATTAGTTAATTTATTTGCTTCTACTAAAAGTCAAATTCACAATTTTTTTACGGTGAAGTTAATTTCAGTACTAATGAGCTACAAACCTATTGATTTATTATTGTTCCACCCAAAATTTAACACTTCTATGATTTTTTAACATAATATTTAAAACTCAGAGAAAAAATCATTAATATTTTAAATCATTATCATTTTCATGACCTCATTGTTAAATTTACCATTAAAATGCTAATTTTTGGTTAACAAAATCCCCACGTGTACTCTAAGAAATGAAAAGCAAGATATATTTAGTCCTCAACTTAATTGAATAGATACGTAATGGAGGTTTTTTTTCTTGTTTTTACTAGGCCATTACTATAGTACTGGTTTGGTTATATTAACAAAATTTTCAATTTTTCAAAAACAACGTAATAAAATTAATACTCAACTTAAAAAATTTAATTATCATACGAGCTTTGGATGAATTAACTTGGCTGCCAATCATAACATATAAAGAAACTTGTACCAAAAGTCAAATTGAGATTGAAATAAGTCTGAGTCCAAATTAAAATCTAAAGAAATGTTTAACACACCTTTGAAGCTTGTTAAATTTAATTTGAACAAGTTTAAACACAAACTATAACTCAAAATGTCACAAAATTTTCTTATTAAGGTAAGTCTGAACACATGATAAAAGCTTGGTTCCCTTAGGCTCCATTATATCCTTGGATTAATAAAAAAATATAATTATATATGTAGATAGAACCTCTTCCTTGGAGTGGTTGGCTTGTGAAGATCAAAGGATTCGGTCAATAACTTGATCTCAACTTACCAAGAACATATACAATATTAAAATGAACCATACTAACACAAATAGCAAAGAACATACGGAAACAAAACAAAAAGGTTTTCTTCTCTGTGTGAACACCAAGACTTATGAATAAGCTCTGCAACCTGTAATCTATTATCGACTTCTGTATTCTCTTAAGTTCAATTTGGTTCTGCAATAAGTGAAGGTTTAAATATTTTGCTACAATAGAAAGGTGATCATCTGTTTTCCAAGATTCCAAGTTATTTTTATTTTTTAATTGAGATAAAAAATTAAAGAGAGAACTTCTCTACAAATTCTTGGCAATTCAACAATGCATAATATATACGTATAGCAAGTTCAGAGAAGACCAATTATTGCAATGTCAACACGTTTCCAGATTTGAAGAAAATGAAAACATCCTTGTTATTTACCAAAAAAAATCGTTGTCTCCCAAGACATGCAAACCAAACGAATCAAAATATTTTATTAAGTAATTTCATCTTCGATCACATACATAACACCATGCATGTAAAATATATTGCTGACACGTACAACATGTGTATTATAATTAATTGGATAATTGCTGTGTTTCTTCTTCAAGCCTTATTCTTTTCTTTTTTTCGACTTTAATAGAATACCTGTTCCTGTCAGGTTCATTCATCATTCATGCAAGACTTTTGGCGATGTAAGGTTAAAGAAATTCCCTCCTTTAAAAAAAAAACAGAAAGAAAGGAAGGAAGGAAGGAAGGATGATGAAGATCAGAAAATTAGAAGAAAGCAGAAAGTTGATGATAACTAACATATATATAATAGACTAATTATTTTGAAAATAGATAGATATATATCTATATGTAAGCATATACAATTTAAGATATACTAAGTGTTAATTATTCACGCATATGGAGGCTTATACATGTAATGAACAGTATATATTATACATATGTTTGTGCATAAATAATATTACACAGAGAGAAGGTGGTGACAACGCCAAACCTCATTCACACGGTACTAACAAGACCTAATTAAGCAATCTCATGAAATAAAGGGTCCTCAAGCAAAAGTTCTGCAGGCCAAGAAGTAGGAGCTTCCCCTCCATGGCTTGAAGTACTGGAAGCATCTCCCATATTGTTGATTGAAGAATTAGTTTGTGTTGCCGGTACCACGGCAATAGAAGGAAGAGATGGAGTTGCAGATGATGTAGGAAACTGCCATGAACAATTGGATGAGTTAAACTGATCAGAAAGAGCCATACTCTTATCAAGTATTGGTGTTTCGTAGATTCCAGGGAATTGTAAGTCAGGTAAACGAGAGAAAGGGACTGAATTTGAAATATCATTTAGTCCTTGAGGAAGAGAAGAAATTGTTGTTAAGTCCAACTGAGTTGATGAGTTACTTGGAATTGGACAATCCTTGATGTTGTAAGAAAGTGCATTCAAAAGACTGTAAGTATCCATGTCAGTGATAGTAGCTGAGTTTCCAATAGAAGGTTGTGGTTGGAGGAGAAATTGCAAGTATTTGAGCTTAGCCATTTGGACTGCTTCTGCTTGGAGTCTGGTCATAGCATGTTCATCTAATTGGTGATGATCTATAAGGTCCTTCAGGTTAGCCAGGGCAACCAGATGAGGCGAGCTTGAGAAGATATCGGTCCGAGGCCGGTGAGTCATCGGATCAAAACCCATCTGTATAAGCTTCTTCTTTAGGCGAGTATTCCAGAAATTCTTGATCTCATTATCAGTTCGGCCTGGTAGGTGGCTTGCAATTGCTGACCATCTAATTGTGTGAACAAGTAGGAACATGGAGACTATATGAGAAATCATGCATTCACAAATATGTTTCAAGTATAAAAACATATTTAAATTAGTGATGGTTGAAAATTTTACTTGTTTCCAAGAATTGAATGGAGATGGAGAATTGTTTGTTCTTCATCTTGGGAAAATTTCCCTCTCTTAATATCTGGCCTCAAGTAATTAGTCCATCTTAACCTGCAACTCTTCCCACATCGGTTAAGACCTGCAATCAATTACCATAGAAAGTGAGAAATGAAAAAAGGGTTCGACTCCAACTTAAAAGATTCTCTCTAGGAGCAAATAAAATGACTTGCAAAAAGAAGGGTTTGATTTTCAGCAAGAGTTGAGAGGGGAAAGACATGTATATATGACGGGAGAGAAGTGAATTACTAGCAAGTTTAGGGAGCGCTCTCCAGCTGCCATGGCCATGTTTTTGGATATATTTGATGAGTAATTGATCTTCTTCAGGGGTCCAAGGACCTTTCTTGAGACCACTCTCATCACAACAAGGAGACCTTCCCATTTGATCTAAACCACACTTGGTGTGCAAAAGGCTAATAATATTATTATGATCTTTATATAAACTCTAGTATGTCTGGTCTAAGCTACTATACATAGACCTTTAATTTTCTATCATGTCTTTGTTTTGTTGTTTTTTCTTGCCTAATGTTGGCTCTGCCTCCCTTGAATCCAACTATTAACAGCAGCCACACTATTTATATACTTCTCTAATCTTGTCTCCCCTCATAAAGTCCAAAAGCAAGATTCCTGACTTGGTATCTTCTCATTTGATGCCCAAAAATTGTTATTAATAATAATTATATTTTCTCTGTCTTTCACTCAATTGTCAAACATACCCTCCTTTTGACAAATTTTTTCTTTTCATTATAATTTGGGAAGGACGACGTTGCTATATATAGACTAGAAAAGGCATAAACTAAATAGTCACAAACTCAAATTTTAAGAGATTTTTCCCCAAGTTAATTCAAATGAAGGATAATAACTAGATCATGCACACATCAAGCAAAGATTTCCAGCCATATCGTGAAAAAATAAAATTGAAAATCGGAAGTAGACTTATTTTTAAAAGTTTCATTTTGATTCATAAAAATTTTGGAGAAATATAAGTTGTCGCATATATTTGATTAGTTCGATATTAAAAAAATATTTAGATATCGAGTGATCTAATTAATTCAAAAACATAAAAAAATAAACCAAATCTATAAAAAAAAATCGTATTTCCTGCAAAAGATTCAGTTTTAAATTTTTTACAATGAAACATCAATTTGAGTAATTCTAAATTTTTCATAGCTACACGATTCAAAAAATTTCATGTCGTTTGACCATTTTTCAAGTGCATAAATAACCTCACTAGAAATAAATAACCGAGTAATAACTAATATGCATACATATTTACAAATTCTTGGAGTAATGGATGGATGGTAATTTGATCATTTCTTAGTTTGAATAAATTTATCAATGAATCTTTGACCCTTTAAGGGTATACATGTTCTTCTACAGTTAATATTCAAGTTTTACCATACTTTGTTGAGATATAAGCCTCACCATTTAAGAAAGAGTGAGCTTGCTCAACGATTAGGTGACAAAATGTGGAGGGGAATTTTGGATTTTGTCAAATCACTCTTAAAAAAACAAGATTGCAGTCGTAATTTTTTAGGGTCCTATAAAAAATAATATAAGTCAAGAAATAATTAATTAAAGAATCAGACAGACTTATCAAAAAGAAAAGAATACGTCATTGGTGGTCTAAAGGAACACATACCATGCATGGATCTCTCTCTATCTTTCATTTCTTTCTTTTTTTAGAAAAAAAAAATTTCGAGGTGAGGTGTTAATGTTATATCAAATATATATTTGTTAAATACGGAGATGGGTCCTCAATTTGTGAAATTTCTAGCTAGCTTACGCATTGTCGAATACCCACTTTTCGCAAATTAGATATAGTTTTTCTTTGATTATCACTACCTACGGCAAAATAGAATGTGCAAGGTTTCAAATGTATGTGCTCATCAAGATGCTAAGCATATGGTTTAGCACCATTTCGATTACATAAAATAGTCAACAAGATTAGCCACAAATTACCGATTCGATTATACTACCTTTTTTACAAGGGATATATTGATGAACAAATAATCAACTATTTGAACTAGTTCAAGTGGCCGATTTTACCAACTTAAGATAAATATATAACACAAGCTAGTGTATTAATCATTTAATACCGAAGATTTAACCTAGCTAACAAGCTTATGTAAACTATAAACATCCGACGGTGTCTCATAATTTCTAATAATGGTGGTGATTATGAGATATAAATTAGTTATACAAATTTATACAAATTGCTGCCTGATACAACGTAGGACATATACATGATTATTTATTTCATCATTCACATAATTACATTTTATTTTTAAGAGTGGAGTGTGTGCAATGATCATTTTGTAAATGAAGTCTCTTTCCACGTGTGCTTGGTGATTTTACACTCCGACCAACCACATTGCTAATAGGCCACCTTTCACTCTCCCCCTCCCCACCTCTTAACCATTAATTTCCCAAATTTCTCATATTACGATTCTTCTTAGGGTTTCTAAGTAATAATTCTATCAAACTAATCATATCCTTAATTAATCTACACAATAGGGGATATTAAACAATATATGTAGTTGACGACGATCCGAAACATTTTGATTAATCATATCCTGAATAATGTTCAGATAAGGTCATGGATTCCAATTTTCGGATTTTCTATTTTTTTTCCTTTTATTTCATAAAAAATTGAATTTAAAATCTTTAGGGATATAGACATTATTAGAGAAGGACATAAATTTCAGAATTAACTTTTGATGACTGAGCTATTTAACCTAAAAAAAATGGAATCTAATAACGTACCAACAAGAATTTCTCCTTTTTTTATTTGAAAATTAAATTCTCGATTTTTTGCATAGGAGATAACAATTCTTGATCTCTTGCATAGGAGATAATTCTAATAGTGCTAAAAAATAAATCTGTTGATTATATACATTCTAAAAAATCCGTTCGTGTATGCAAAAATAAGCAATAAGTGTGTTAAGAGTATATAATATCTATGAATTAAAACAACAATAAGCCTATACTTGTTTATAGCCCATTATTAGTTAAAAATAATTAACAATGTGAACGCAAATCAATTAATTATAATATTACATATTGGAACTGAGAGTGTATAATCTTTTTGCTTTTGTTAAGACAATTAATTTTTCTTGAACAAATGCTAATGATGATAAATATACAAATAAAGATATTATTATATGAATAATTAAAGTTTAATAGTTGTAACAAAAATACAAAAACGATGTAATATATATGTTGTACATAGAAATATAATAAATGATAGAGCTTACTTATGAGAATATTGAGAAGGCTTGTCAGAGGAGAAGTTAATATATCCCCTAAGTATGCGTCAAATGGCATTGTACATTGATGCTTCAATACACAGAAGAGAGAGACAGATTTCCCAGAAAAGACTAACTAAATCACGAAACAGATCATTATATGCTCGAATCTGTTGAGAATTTCTTGGAAAATCTATCTTTTTTTGTTTTAATAGCTCCTATATCGCCTAATCGTTTGGTACATCAACATGTTAAAATAAGAGGAATGCTAGGATGAGAGAGAGTTCATAAAAAATGTCTATAGAGAGTATTCGTAGCATTTCTCTTGAAATAATTAGGATGTCAAATTGAAAAATGAAATTCCCATTTATTTATTAAATACAAGCTTAATAAAAAAAACCATTATAAAGTCAGGAATTCGTGCGAGCTCCCTATTTCTGTAATTATTAAAATATTTTAATATTATTTAATTTTAGAGGTGAATTAAATTTTTTAAATTATGATATTGGAAATCTATGCAAGATTTTTTTTTAGGTAATAGTCTATTTAAGATGTGCTGGCTTTCTTATCAATACATAAATTATCTAAAGAGAAAAGTAAAAAAGCAAAAAAGGCCAAAGGCAAAGGTAGTGATCAAGTCTCACTAGTAGGGGGGATGCATGATATAATAATAATAATCTCTTACAGTACTAGCTAGATTCTAAACCTTACAATAACGAATTTAATATTTAAGTTTTAAATGGACTAGTCCTCAATACTACTTAATTTATATGAAATAACATTGTAAATTACAATAAGTAACACGAGCTATCAAAATTACGCAAGTCAATGAATTAAAAGAAATTCTTTTCTTACGATTACTTAACGTAGTTAACTTAGTTTAAGTACTTGCTCTCCAATATTTTGTTTACCTTTTTTTCCTTTTTTGGTTTCCAGAAACTCAAATTCTCTGATGAATCATTTTGTGACAAAAATAAATAAATTAATAAAATATACCAAATTTATATAAATATATTATATATGATGCGTTTTATTAATTAGTTCTTTTCCTTTCACAATTATATATAGTTCAGTTCCACATTCTAAAATAATTATTCAATTTTCATTTTTTTCTCCCTATAAAAGCTAATCCAACATTAATCCAATAGTACTTATTAAAAAAAAGTTAATCCGACAGGGTTAATTAGCTCATAATAATGAATTACTCTTCTTCTTTATTATCCTGAATTTGAGTTTCTCACAAGAATTTCTTAATTAAATGTCAGAAAGCACAAAATTAATCAAGAAAGGGTTAATTAATATATATCGCACATTTACTCATAAAAAAACGAATGTTTGGACAGCACCGGCCAAAAAAAGAAAGAAAGTAATCATATTTTGAAAACTACATCTTTTGTGTTAAAATTTTTGTTCATCGTTTGTGTTAAAATTTTTGCTAGATAAATTATAATTTTATTAATAAATCAAAAGTCACCAAATCAGTGACTTAAAACTATAAGGAAAAAATTCAACTACAGAACATGCTTTTACACACTATAACATACGACATTGAAAAGGAAGAAATCTGCGTTATTACAATCTAAATACATCATCCTATAAGAGAAAATGAACTATCGTTTATGATATAATTCTTGTAAATTTTCCATTTAATTTCTTTTCATTTTTATGAAATAAGAAATGAATTATCGGCTTCAATCACCTGATATAGTTGTCTATATTTTTGGTACTTATTATAAACTTCTTTCTTCCAAATAATATTCTAGCTATAGGGTGATATTAACGAGAATATAAATAAATAATGATGGGAAAAAGCCAAAAGAAAGAACCGCAGTCAAGAAATTCACACAGATTAGTCGAAATATGGGAAAAGTTAGGTTAGTGTTCCAAATGGTTGGCCCAATAAAAGGTCATTGTCCCACTTGATAAGTTAGCCTTCTTGCTACCTAAACTCATTCACATCAAACCATCACTATCAATGGCCACTCTAATTAAATGACCAACTTATATTGCTTCACCTCTTTCGCCCTTTTTCTTTTACTTACCTCGGTTTCCTGTCGGCACAAGTTTTACTTTCACTAAATTTAATCTTCGACAAATTACTTTTTTACTTTCTAATTATAATCTTAACAATATCACATATTCTTTTCTTTTTTTATAAGTAATGATATTTTTATATTAGCATCATTTACAAAGTAATGGACAAAATTAAACGGTATTCACTTTCGATACTGAAAATGTTTTTGCACATCTAAAACGCCAACATCAAAAAAAGAAAAATATCTTGTCTGAATTACTATTATTTTCAGGTACAAATAGAGTTTGGATAAATCACATATTCTTTGAAAAATAATTTTTTATACTTATTTTCAATATATTCACCTAGAAACATAATTTATTATGTTTATTTCTTAATTACCAACAAGATAAAAAAATTTATTAGACGATAAAATGTAACTAATTTATTTACATAACTATCTATTTACAATTAGATAAGTAAAATATGAATAACCTTGAATTTTTTTTATGAGTATCAATAGAGTATTGTATTATGCATTTTCCTCTTAATTAAAAATCATTAAACCAAAAGAGCCCTCACTTATCAAAAAAAAATGTCATCTCCAGTCCTCTTTGTAGTCATAAATCTGAAAAAGGAACTATAAATGGCATTTCTAAATTTAGGACAATTTGCGTTAGAAAAACTATAACTTATGTCTCACGAAAGCTAGTTAAAGAATTTTGACAGGAAGTGAGATTACTTCTTCAATTAGGGTACCTTGTCGGACGGATCATCTCTAATTATCAATTAGGGTACCTTGTCGGAAGGATCACTTCTACAAAGGAGAAACTATTTTTTTATGATTATAATATCACGTTTATAGTGTCAGCTAAACAACTAATTTGCTTGCTTCGTCAAGTTTCTACCCAATTCATCTAAACTCCGACTTTCTATGCTTCCCCATGCCACGTATTCTATCCCTCCCCATGCCACGTATTCCATTTTTCATGCACATTAAATATAATCGTTATTAAGTTTCAATTAAGCACATTTTTCTTGTCAAAATTATTGTTTCAATCACATTTTTTCTTAAAACTACGAAGAGTTTAAGTCTCACGTATGTTTATATAGTCTGTATGTTCCAGGTAATTCTCATCTACTCCAAAACACTTAGAACTAAGTCAAAAAACTTTTGTGTTCTGAGAAACTCAAACTTAGAATTTAATTAAGTGCGTGAAAACTCCAAATGTTTTAATCACATTATAATAACAAGACACGACATAAAGTGTACAAGAACTATGACTCATTTGTTCTTGGAAGTTTGGAACAGTCGAAGAGTGTGAGAGATGGGTAGAAGAGGAAAGTCGCTCAACGGTTGTCCTTTTTCCCCAAACATTTTGAGCATATTACTCTTAGTTAAGACTTTACTTTTACGCTTTCCTTCTACTAAACAAAATCAACTCAGCGAAATTTTTGTTTAGGAAGATTGACACCGAAACTTAATTGGTTACCGATATAATGTTCGCAGCAGCAACGTGGAAAAAAATGCACATCTATTAGCTTTAGATGTGAATATGTGTTATATTTCAAGACAACCAAAAAATGTAATCCACTGCTTTGTAGATTAAGCTCTAATAAAATCATCTTATAAAAAAAGACAACCGAAAAAATGTTATCAATGACTATGATACTATTTTTATAGTTTTATTATAATTTTTATATCTAATGAACACCAATTAGGACCCTCAATCAAAAGGCTTCAATTTACAATTCATGCATTTGTGCTTGCTAGGTTGGTTGACTCGAACAACCAGTAACAATGCTAATTATTTATCTAATGTTTTTGCTACCATCAAGAGGGTCCAGGATTTAATATCAGTCCAATAAATTTGTCCATTTATAGGACATTATGATGGACTAGAATTATCAATATCAGTTAGGAAGAAGATTATAACCGAGCCAGGGCTTGGACTACCTAGTGAGGTTATTGCTCAAATTAGTGACTGTGACAGTCACTCTAATGAAGTTAATTACTCTAAGCATCGTTACGAATTTGATTAAATAAATGCTTGATTATAAGCCACAACACAAAATATGACTAAAGGCAAATTAAGATAAATTAAAGAATTCATAAGAAATACTTAAATACGTCTATTACACGTGAATAGTTATTCGTGACTCGTGAGCACAAAAACACCAACTTCATCTTTTAATTTTCAGTTAATATTGATCAGGCCCTAACAACCCTAATAGGATTATAAACAATATTTGATGTGGGGCATGACAAATGCTAAATTCATCATATCTTTACCGTTTCGACAACAATTACGTGTCAAAAGGTTCGGTTCCTCTAATTTTCGCTTAGATCATTTACCTTATTGGTCTATACCAAGCACACGATCACCACTTGAATAATATAATTAAGAAACTAGTAATATATGTATAATTAATAGTATTAATATATGGTTAATACCCAGATATTAAATTCAACTCCTGAAGTGACACAAACATTGTTCAAATCTTCTTAATTACTCCTTGTTTAGTTAGTTTTATATTACTATCATGGCATCTATTTTTCCCAACCGTTATGACCAACACGATGGCTTAGAAAATATAATATTAATTGTTACATAATTAGTCATCAATTAATGGGATTTAATTTAGAGAAAATTTGTTGTAAGTGTATATTTAATTAGTATATATTAATGAAAAATATATGATGCATACTATGCTATATATCATTGTTTTTAGTCATCAACTACTATGTCTTATTTGTTGGCTTAACTTCGATAGGCAATGACATCAGATTTACAGCTAAGGATAGTGAAAGATAATGAGATTGACAGTTGATTAATATATAATGTGATTTACATCATATGATCAATTAAAATATCAGCTACATAATATTACGGAAATTAATTAAAACCATCAAACCTAGATATTATAGGTAGTATGGTTTCCATCGATTTCTCAGAAGATTAACAGAAACATCAGTGTTTTAGAACACCAACACTACCAACATAGCAGTTGTAAGTTCCTTGCAGAATTATTTTTCCATTCTGGAAACTGAAGGCTGAAAAGAAAAACATGTCTATGCATTTTTTTTTGAAAAAAATAAGAGTAAAATGTGGATCTTGCTCTCTTCAATTTGTATAAAGAGGAAATTGAGTCTGAAGAGAGTTTAACATTATGTAGAGAGTTTTGCCTTAAATTATCTGTATACCAAATAATTAATTTGATCAATGAAAATGCATTTGTGCTGCCATGTATTTTTAAACTTGAGTATGGTATGTTGGAAAATTAAAATGAGGAAAGTGACTAGGAGAGAAAAATTAGAAGTTTTTCATTTTTTTAATAGGAGAGGTTGAATTCTATTTGTTAATTTTCTATTAAAAAAACTACAACAATGGAATACTTCTCTAGGATATAGTTTAAAATCCTCTGAAAAGAACTTGTATAAAAAAATCCAAATAAAACAAAGTTTAATTTTATTACATTATAAAACATAACAAATTAATTATACTTAAAATTACTCATGTTTGTTGGTCCAAATGGATGAAGGTTTGGAATCTTTAAATAACCAATTGAATTTAAATTCTCATACAATCCATGATATTATGTATGAAGCATATGGCGTTGAGAGGATCTCTCTTGCTTATATGTCTATGCAGTACTTGAGAGTAGGAGTTATACCACTCATTTTTATCCTCTCTTTTTTTTTTAAAAAAAAGTATACTTTACTTTAAAATAATTTAGATAATTAAAAAATAAACTTGGGCGGATTCCAACACCAGTCCTCACACCTTGAAAAACTATGTATTCAGAGAATCAAAGTTGCTAGTATTTTACAGGAAAATCCGCACCATGAAAAAATATGATATTATATGAATTGATGCTAATACAAAAATCATGATAAAAACAAGTTGCTGGAGATTTGATTTCAAATTCTAAGATACTGAGAACCAGATAGATTTTGCTGATCAGAAAATAAATGGTGCCTTCGTTAATTGACTGTGAAATTTCAACTAAGTTGGAATTATCTAGAACAATGTCATTGGTTGCACTAGTGTCGCAGACTTTTACGACTGACCTTAATTAACCCTGAATTTTCTCAACTTCTAGAGTTATATTTACCCTTCTTTGTGAAATTTATGAGGACGTTGCAGTGGTGAGTGAACTTGCTGAAGCAATTTTTTTTGTAAAAAGAAATCTTATTAATAAAATAAAAAGTGTTAATGTTGAAGTGATTTTCTTGATCAAGAATTGGAGTCATGGTGATGGTTGATAAATGAAGTCAAAATGGGACAGAATTGGTGAAGAAAATAAATGAGTTTGGCGAGTCAATGTAGGACACGGTTTGAGACACGACCATGTCTCTACTCGTGTAATGGCCAAGACGCACGTCTCACACTCAGACGCATGTGTCTTGTTCGTGTCTTCAAGGATCCGACCGTGTTTTACACCCTTGAGATTGTTTCTCTGTTTTGGAAGGTTTTAGAATGGATTCTAGGGTTTTGGGTGGGCTATTTGGCTAAGATTTCATTATAAACTATAAATAGATGGCTTGGGACAATTCTTAGATGCCAATTGATGGTCGTTAAGTCTTTGAACGTCATTGTAAGCAGTTATGTTTGGTTTTGACTCTGAAGAGTAGAATTACTTATGTTCTGCCCGTGGACGTAAATCGAATTGATTGAACCACGTAAATCTTGTGTTATTGTGTGATTACTCTTGTTTAAATTCCGCTTCTATCGCCAGTTTTCCTGATAAAAAGTCACCTTGAACCATATGTTTCTTTTTTTTTTGTGACTCCTACATGAACCATGTTTCTTAATTTCATTTCGACGTAATCTTCTAGATGCATGTTTT
>CAODLS010907227.1:0-10818 GCA_948243855.1 Flueggea neowawraea | reverse complement strand
ATAAGTTCCTGACTCTCTAGTCAAGTAGCTTAATCATCTTTCGTTACTAGAAAATAAATCTATTCATTGAAAACCAAATTTGAGTTGTTGAATTTAAAGGAAACAAATAACCAAAATTTCTGCCTATATTTGACCATGAATTATTGCTTTTGAATATTCATTGATGCCAAATAATGATGCGTATAGATGTTGTTTTCTGTCGACACTCTTTAAGAATGATTTGTTTTGAGCTGGGTTTGTTTTGTTTGTTTTTTCCACTTATCATGTGTGTGTGTTTGTTCTGTTTTCTGGACTTCTAATGGGTGGAATCGCTCTTATTGTGGTTAACTTAATGGTGATGGTGAGGATGACATGTGATGAAGGTGTTTCTGTGGCAGGCACAATGATGATTACCGTCCGTTTACGATCGTGGCTAGTAGATAGTGTTTGCTTGCAGTGATTGTTGCTATCGAGATCAAGAATTCGAGTTCTCTATTTTTCAAACTAATCAAAAATCCACATTCTCAAATTTGGGTTTCTCTGTTTTTTTACAATCATCACTTGTTATTTATATCCTGCTTTCTTGAAATTCACGGTGGGACCATTGCTTTTGCTTTGGCTGCTATGATACAAATTCAGAACATTGAATTTTGATTTTACACAAAAAAAAAAGGAATTTTTGGAGGCATTTTCTGTTACTTGACGTTTTCTCCCCTTCTTTAACTTCATCTAGAGCTTTTCCATTCTCCTCTGCTGTGTTTGTATGGTCTGTCTTTAGAGTTCTCTCTTGAATTCAGCTTGAGTTCAAAACTCCTTTCTCTGGGAAGGATTTGTTGTTTTGTAATTTGATTTGACAGTATAGCAAAATCATCTGTCTTTCTCAACTTCTTCACTTACGTTGCGTTTATCTGTTTCCTGTTCTTGTTCTTTGCTGTCTCTTATGGAACAAATCGACAATATTAATTTCCTTTGAGAAAACTTCAATTTTCACTCTACTTTCGTTTCTCTGCAGCTCATGATTCCATCGACTTCTTCATTTCTTTTCCCTTTTGTGTCCTGCATTGATCATTTTGTCGTCTATTCTGGATTATTATACTACTGCAACTACGTACTTCCCAAAAAAGCTCCGTCTCTTTACATCATATCCAAGACCTTTTCACCTTCTCATGGTCAAAAACTACAATTTAGTTGACATATTTTCTCTCAGTTCGGTTAACTTCTCGACCTCTCTCAGTTTCAACTCTATCCGGATTTCCTTCCTCCAATCCGCATTATTTCCTGGAATTGTCTTATGTATGTTCTTTGTTTTCCCTGGTGATATTCAGCCTTTACTCTTGCTTTTGTTTTTGGCATTGCCTTGTACATATCTAAACTTCTTCTATGCCTGTCAGCTTTCTATTGTTGTCACTAGGAAGATCTTCATCCTCTACCCCTGTATTTGAATTCTTTTTCTTGTGATTATTGGAGGAATCATTATTGTCGCTATTGCTCCTATGATGTTACACTTCCCTGGCATTTCTAGTGCTTGACATTTTCTTCTCCTCTGGACTTCCTCCTTGCCTGTCAACTTTGTTCTCTGGAAGCGCCCTGTTTTCATTGTTGTTACTACTGCAACTGTCAGGCTCTACCCCTGTTTTCACACTCTTTTCTTGTATTTATTGGAGGATTCATTGTCGCACTTCCTCCTATGATATTACATTCCTCTGGAATTTCTAGTTCTTGACATTTTCTTCTCCTCCTCTAACTTCATTTGGAGCTTCTTCTTTCTCCTCTGCTTTCCTAGCTACCTTCCGCAGTCCTTTCCATTATCTTTGCATTTACTATTGTTTCTACATTAAGCTCACTTATCCTCTCTTGAAGGTTTTGTTGCTCTGGAACGCTATTTGTTTCTTTTCTTGGTTCTTAAAGAAGTCATCTTTTCTTTCCTCAACTTTTCCGAATTCACCATCTTCTTGTTCTTTTGTTGTCTTTTGTGGGATTATTCAACAATCATTATTTAATGGGATCTTCGACATCTTTGATCATCTCTGCTTTCCATTATGGGATTTTTTTAACTTCCAAAAACAGTTCCATATCTACGCATTACTTGATAGTCCTTTTCACTTCCTTCAACTTCACATGTATTTTCCAATGTCTGTTGCTTAAATTTTCTTGAATTTCTTGACTTCCTTCAAGCCAGTCTGCAGTATTTTCTGGAGGAGTTGTTTATTCTCTAAAGTCCTTATATTTCAACCTTTGTTGATATTCTTACGACATTCTTGAAATTCTTGGAGGGATCATTTACCAGTAGACTAAACTCTGAACTTGAACATTTTTGCTATTGCTGTTGCTTGTGTAACACCAACACGGAAAAATTGAATTTTGATATTTGAAAAAAAAAATGGAATTTTTGGAGGCATTTTCTGTTACTTGACGTTTTTTCCCCTTCTTTGGTTTCTTCATACGCATTTGTCTCTGCATTATTTCAAAAACCTTTTATATGTACTTTGTTGTCGATTTTGAGATCATTTTTGTTTCCTGGAATGGGTTATTTATCTCTTGCATGATTTCAAAACTTTGCAGTCCTCATCTTGTGTTTAGTAAGGCTTTGGCCTTTGGAACATAATTTGCTTCTTTTCTGCGTCATTCACAATATACGAGTCCTCTTTGCTTCATTTACTTCTCAAATAATGATGCGTTTAATCTGTTGTTTTCTATATGCTCTCTACAAATTTGATGTTCTTGTTTTTGTGTGATAGTCTTGCAGCCTTGCCACATTTTTTGATTCATAAACCCTTTCATTGATAATTTGTGTTAACTCCATCTGCTTCTTCATTTTCTTTTTGTGTCTTGCATTGATAATTTTGTCTTCTATTCTGAAATATTATAATATTACAACTTCTTAACTCCATACTAAACATCTCATGATATACTTGACATTTTTGGAGAGATCATATTTACAAGTGCAAGCATTATAAATTTAAAAATCATTGCTATTGCTCTTCTGTCCCTAACATTTTTTGCTCCTTCTCTAACTTCATCTAGAACTTCTCCTTTTCACCTTTATTCTCATTTTGTACTGTCTGCCTTCCTATTATTCATTTGGGAAGTGGGTTAGAAGTTAAACCTTCAAATTCCTTTCTCTTGTTTTAGTGCGGACGTAAAATTTGCATAATCTATTGTTTTTTCACTTAAGTCATGATCATGTTTTGGGATTCATGAACTACTTCAGGGTAATTGTGTTTCCTTGACTCCATCTGCTTCTTCATTTCTTTTCCTTTTGGTGTTTTGCGGTGACCATTTCGTCGTATATTCTGAATTATTATACCACTGCAACTTCTTACTTCCAAAAACTACTCCTTCACTTTACATTATATCAATGACCTTTCCTCCACCCATGGTCAAAAACTGCAGTTTCGTTGACTTATGTTCTCTTAGTTTGGTGAGCCTTCTCGACCTTTTCAACTCTATCTGGATTTCCTTTACTCTTGTTTCTGTCATTGTCCTGTCCGTGCCTATCAACTTTGTGCTCTGGAAGTCCTGTTTCTATTGTTGCTAGTAGTGCAACATTCAGACTCTTCCCCCTTTTCTCGCATTCTCTTTTCTTGATATTCTTGGAGGATTCATTTTTGTTGCTCTTCCGCTTATAAATTCCACTCTTCTGGCATTTCTATTTCTTGACATCTTCTCCTCCTCCTTTAACTTCATTTGGAGCTTCTTCTTTCTCCTTTGTTTTCCTAGTCTTCAGTCAGGCCCGCGTTGCTGCCTTTGCAGTATTCTCTGTTATCTTTGTGTTTCCTATTGTTTCTTCATTCAGCTTGGTTCCTCTTTTATTCTCTCTGGGAGGTTTTGTTGCTTTGGAACATTATTTGTTTCTTTTCTTGGTTCTTAAAGAAGAGAAGTCATTACCATGAGATTTTTGACACCTTTGATAATCTCCGTTGTCTTATGGAATTCTCCATCCACGTCTATTCCTCATTTGTATAGTCTACCGTTCTACTCTTGAGTCAGGCCCCAGGTTGGAACCTAAACCTTCGAGGTCCTCTCTACTGCTCTTGCTCGTATGAAACAAATTCACAGAAATTTGAAATTGAAATTTCACTCCTTTTCCAGCACTTGACATATTTTCTTGTTTCTCTTCTTTTTTATGTCCTTTTGGTATCTCGGTCATTAACTTATCTTTCGTGAACAAAACGTTAGAGAGGCCATATCTGTCTCTTCTTCATCTGCTTTCAACTTTTCTTTTCAAAATCCCTGGCTTTGATCTTCTTTGTTGTCTATTCTGGGATTTTTTTTTTTATAATTGGAACTTCTTGCTTCCCACAAAACTACTCCATATATGCTAGAGCCCATTTGTAATCTTTATTTCTTTTTTCTCTTTTATCCATGCATGTTCTTCGAGGGATTATTGCTGTTTCTCTGGCACCCACGATACCAATTCAGAAAAATATGAATTTTGACATTTTGCAACAAACAATTTCAATTTGTGGAGGCATCTTCTATTACTTGGCACTCTCTTCTCCTTCTTTAACTTCATCTACACAATCTCTTATGCTCCTCATTTGTATTGCCGGCCTTCAGAGTCCTCTTTGTCTTCCTCAACTTCTTCATTTGCATTTGTCTCTGCATTATTTCAAAGACATTATATATATGTTCTTTGTTGTCTATTTGGAAATCGTTTTTGTTTCCTGGCATTTATTATTTATCTCTTGCATGATTTCAGACCTTCATAGTACTAATCTTGTGTTTAGTTCCGTTTCTGTTGTTTTCAAATTCAGCTGCAGTTCCACACTCTTATTATCAGTAAGGCTTTCTTCTTTGGAACATTATTTGCTTCTTTTCTGGGTCCTTGACAATATAGGAGTCCTCTTTTGCTTCATTTTCTTGTCAAATAATGATGCGTTTAATCTGTTGTTTTCTATCGACTAATTTGTTCTTATTTTTGTGTGATAGTCTTGCAGCCTTGCCACTTTTTTTGATACATAAACCTTTTCTTTTTTGTTAAATTTTCCATGCTATTGATGCCACAAAAATAATTCACAAAAATTTGATTTTGATAATTCATTCATCTGGAATTTTTTTAGTACTTGATTTGTTTCTCCTTCTTGAGCTTCACGTGGAGCTTCTCCTTTATCCTTTGCTTCTCATTTGTACTGACAGCATTCAAAGCCTTTCTTTTTGTTTATTCAGAGGGTTTCTATTTTTTCTGGTGTTGACATTATCGGAGTGCTCTTTCCTCGATTTTTTGTTCATTTGCATCTATCTGGGTTTCCACAATCATTACTTTTTCTTTGTTTATTTCTGAACTTATCTGAAATCTTCTTTAATGTCTTTCCTTTACTTGCCAAATTCCATTAACAATGCTAGAGGCTGTTTGTCTTTCCATAACTCCATCTTCAGCCTCCACCTTGTTCTATTTTTTCTTCTATATCCTTTCTTTCTTGAAATTCTTGGATAAATCATATGATTTTGCTCTGGCTGCTATGATACAAATTCAGAAAAATTGAATTCAGAAAAATTGAATTTTGATGGAGCATTTTCTATTACCTGACACTCTTTGCCTTCCTTGAATTCATCTAAAGCTTGTCTATTCTCCTCTGCGCCTCATTTTTATAGCCTGCCTCAAAGCCCTCTCTTGAATTCAGCTCGAGTTCAAAACTCCTATTCTCGAACAACTCTGTTGCCTTGTAACTTTATTGGACAACATAGCAATCCTCTTTGTCTTCTTCAACTTCTTCTTTTGCATCTATCTGTTCTCTCTTTCTGCTCTTTGCTGTCTCTTTTTTTTTTTTTGATCAAAGTCCTTGCTGCTCTTATGGGGCAAATCAACAATATTCCTTCCTATTGGTGAACTTCAATTTCCACTCTTGTTTCATTTATCTGCAGCTCATGAACTATTATTCTAGGGGCCATTTGTGTTTTCTTAACTCCATCTGCTTCTTCATTTTCTTGTTATGTCTTGCATTGATAACTTTGTCTTCTATTCTCAATTATTATACTACTACAGCTTCCTACTTCCAAAACTGTTCATCTCTTTGCATTATTTCAATCACCTTGTATATATGTTCTTCGTTGCCCTTGGTTATCTTCAGCCTTTATTCAGCTTCTGGGATTTGTCTCATATGTATACTGGACTTCCTCCATGCCTATCCGCTTTGTTCCCTGAAATTTCTTTTTAAAATCCCTGGCATTGATCTTCTTGGATTTTTTTTTTATAATTCGAATTTCTTGCTTCCCACAAAACTACTCCATCTATGCTAGAGCCCAGTTGGAATCTTTTGTTTCTTTTTTCTCTTTTATCCATGCATTTTCTTCGAGGGATTATTGCTGTTTCTCTGGCTCCTATGATACCAATTCAGAAAAAAATGAATTTTGAAATTTCACAACGAACAATTTCAATTTGTGGAGGCATCTTCTATTACTTGACACTCTCTTCTCCTTCTTTAACTTCATCTACTCATTCTCTTATGCTCCTCATTTGTATTGCCTGCCTTCAGAGTCTTCTCTTTATTTCTTAATATTGCAGTCCTCTTTAGCTTCCTCAACTTCTTCATTTGCATTTGTCTCTGCATTATTTCAAAGACATTATATAAATGTTCTTTGTTGTCTATTTGGAAATTCTTTTTGTTTCCTGGCATTTATTATTTATCTCTTGCATGATTTCAAACCTTCATAGTCCTAATCTTGTGTTTAGTACCATTTCTGTTGTTTTCAAATTCAGCTGCAGTTCCACTCTTATTATCAGTAAGGCTTTGTTCTTTGGAACATTATTTGCTTCTTTTCTGGGTCCTTGACAATATAGGAGTCGCCTTTGCTTCATTTACTTGTCAAATAGTGATGCGTTTAATCTGTTGTTTTCTATCGACTCTCTACAAATTTGATGTTCTCGTTTTGCAAGCCTTGCCAGGAAGCACTTTTTTTTATTCGTAAACCCTTTTTTTTTGTTAAATTTTCCATGCTATTGATCCCACCAAAATAATTCACGAAAATTTGATTTTGATAATTCATTCATCTGGAATTTTGTTAATGCTTGATTTGTTTCTCCTTCTTGAACTTCATGTGGAGCTTCTCCTTTATCCTCTGCTTCTCATTTTGATAATTCTATCTCCTCTACGTCATCTATTTTTTCTTTAATATCATTGCTTTCTTGAAATTCTTGGACAAATAATATGTTGTTGCTCCGGCTGCTATGATACAAATTCAGAAAAATTCCCCTTCCTTAATTCATCTAGAGCTTCTCTATTCTCCTCTGCTCCTCATTTGTATAGTCTGCCTTCAGAGCTCTCTCTTGAATTCAGCTTTAGTTCAAAACTCCTATTCTCGAACAACTCTGTTGCTGTGTAACTTTATGTGACAAAATAGCAATCCTCTTTGTCTTGCTCAACTTCTTTTTCTTTCTTTCCATTCTTTGCTGTCTCTTTTCTTTTATCAAAGTCTTTGCTGACTCTCATGGGACAAAACAACAATGTTACTTTCCTCTTATGGTGAACTTCAATTTCCATTCTTGTTTCATTTCTCCGCAGCTCATGAACTATTATTCTAGGGGCCTTCGTTTTTTCTTAACTCAATCTGCTTCTTCATTTTCTTTTTATGTCTTGCACTGATAATTTTGTCTTCTATTCTGAATTGTTATACTACTACAGCTTCTCACTTTTCGAAACTTCTCCATCTCTTTGCTTTATATCAATCACCTTGTATATATGTTCTTTGTTGTCCTTGGTTATCTCCAGCCTTTCTTCTGCTTCTGGGATATGTCTCATATATATACCTGGACACTTCCTCCATGCCTGTCTGCTTTGTTCCCTGAAATTTGTCTCATATATATATCTTCAGCCTCTACCCCTGTTTCTTCATTCCCTTTTCTTTTAATTCTTGGAGGAGTCATTGTTCTTGCCCTTGCTCCTATGATATTCCTACAACTACGCATGTATTTTTCAAAATTGCTTAAATTTCAATAAAATTCAGCTTCTTTTGATATTCTTATTGCGTACTTGACATTCTTCATATTAACCAGTAGAATCATCTCTAAATTTGAACATTATTGCTATTGTTCTTGCTCTTGCTTCTTTGACCCTAACATTTTCTTCTCCTTCTCTAACTTCATCTAGAACTTCACCTTTCACTCTATTCCTTATTTGCATTGTCTGTCTTCCTACTATTGAATCGGGACTTACTTTGGAACTTAAACCTTCAAAGTCCTTACATCCAGCCTCTTTGATATTCTTGTGACAGTCCTGAAATTCTTTGTAACTTTATTTGACGATATAGGAATCCTCTTTGTTTCTTAACTAAATCCGCTTCTTCTTCTTTCTTTTTATTTTCTTTTTGTGTCTTGCGTTATTAATTGTCTTTTGTTCGGAATTATTATACTACTACTTCTTACTTCCCAAAACTGTTCCATTTCATTGCATTATTTCAATCACCTTATATATGTTCTTTGTTGTCTACTCTGAAGTCTGAACTATCATTTTTTTTCCCAGGAATTGTTTATATATGTTCTTCGTTGTCCTGGGTTATCTTCAGCCTCTATTCTGCTTTGGAATCTTGACTTCATGCATGTCCACTTTGTTCCCTGGAATTTGTCTCATATTTATCTTGACCCGGGTTGGAACCTTCAAAGTCCTCTCTCTTGTTTTAATGCAGAACTAACATATCTTGTTGTCTTATTGCCTCAACTATGTTGAATGCAACTTTGTATAATGGTGAAGGAAATTTGTCTTTCCTTACTTCCATCTGCTCCTACATGTTTTTTGTGTCTTCCGTTATCTTGTTAATTGTCCACTCTAGGATTTTTTAAATGCTGCAACTTCTTACTTAGTGACAAATCTGCTCCATCTCATTGCATTATTTGAAACCTTTTAACTTCCTTCAATTTCTCACGGTCATAATAAGCTACAATTTTTAGTTATAGAAACTGCTTTGACAACCATATTTGAGTTATTGATCTTCTTTGTTGTTTATGCTGGGATTTATTTTATAGTTGAGACTTCTTGCTCCCCACAAACTACTCCATCTATTGCTTCCTTCAACTTAATACGTATTTTAGTTTCTTCACCTCCTTGACATTCTCAAAGTCATAAGCTATATATAGTTAGTGATTCTAGACTTCTCTCAGTTTCAATTGCATCTGAACTTCCTCCAAGCCTGTCGGCGTTTTTTCTTGGAGTTGTCAAAATATATGTTGTTTAGGTTGTTTATGAGATCGTTTTGTGGACTGCAACTTCTTATTTTTCAAAACTGCTTCATCTTCAGAGTCCCTCCCCCCTTTGAATTCAAAACTGCTTCATCTTCAGAGTCCCTCCCCCCTTTGAATTCACATGCATTTTTCGATATCTTAAATTTCCTTGAACTTCTTGATTTCCTCCATGCAATTAGTTGTTTATTCGTTGTTGTCCGTAGAATACCTTTTTTTTTCTTGAAAAATAGTCATTCGAATTCTTAGGGTCTGCTTTTTTTTTTTTTGACAGAGGCCTATTTTGTTTGGAAAAGAGAAAATTTCTGTTTTTGTTTTCTATTTGTCATTTTTTGCTCTATTTCTGTCTTTTAAAAATTTAGTTTTGTAGAAATTAGAAATTCTTGATTAGAATAAGTCGAAGTTTTGAACAATTTTTCCGATTTTTGTTTTTTTTAACTAATTTTTAGAAAATTTTCTAGACTCCTTAGGATCCGTTTGGATTGCAAAATTAGAATTAAATCAGAACTAGAATAATGTTTGGATATTGGAATTAAATCAAAATTAGACTATGATCGAAATTAGAATTAATTAAACAATTATTTCATATATTTAATTATTGAATATGAACTTAATATTAAATAAATAATTAATTTTTTTTTAGAGGGAGAGAGAGAGATATGGACCCAACCCTCCCTCTCTTGGGGGAGAGGGAGGGAGAGGAAAGGGGAGGGAAATAAGGGAAGAGCTAGGGAGGTGGGGGAGAGAGAGTGGGGAGAGAGCTAGAGAGGTGGGAGGGGAGAGGAGAGAAATAAGGGGGAGATAGGAAGGGAGGGAGGGCCAAAGAGAGAGAGAGAGAGGAAGGAGGAAGGGAGAGGGGGAGAAAAATAGAGTTATAGATTGTCTCTCCCTAGAAGGAGGGAAAGAGGGAGGGAAGGAGATGGAGATGGGAAGAGAAAGCCTCCCTCTAGGGATGAGAGAGGGGACCCTGAGAGGGGGGAAAGAGAAAGAGAGAGGACCCTCCCATCCCCCTTCTCTCTCTTCGATGAGAGAAAGAGAGGAAAATTGTGTTCCCCTCTCTCCTTCTTCCTCCCTCATCTCCCTTTTTACCTCTCTCCCTCCCCTTCTACCTCTCTCCCTCCCCCATCTCCCTCTATTGGAAAACGTGACACATACATGCAGCGAAAATTAAAAAATACACCAAGGATCCATGCAAATTGATAAAATCGACAATGGAATATGTGTTTACCTCGATGCTTCGAAACAAGAATGAGAATGTGATGTTGAAATAGAGTCTTAGACGCTACAGGATGTGAACGCTCTCTACCGGTATCCACACGAACGAACCGCCAAGGTGCCGGTGTGCAAGTACCGAATTTTTGACTCTCAAAAATACCTTGCTATTTTTCTCTCTTTTCTTTGAGTAATAATGACGGCAGTGAATAATATGGAGCAAAAAGAAACAACTAGGGTTTCTTATATAGTCTTACGATTAGTAGGAGATCCAATTCTGTTCTAATAAGAATCCATTTTTCAAGAATAAATTCCTCCAATATTTATTTATTCTTTAATAAATAAATCCGGCCATATTTTATTTCACAAATAAAATATAAATTCGGCCAATTATTTATTTCATAAGTAAATACTAATTGCCTATTTTTGTTGTTGACCAAGTCAAAAGGTCAAAT
>CAODLS010907125.1:0-10269 GCA_948243855.1 Flueggea neowawraea | reverse complement strand
ATAGCAGCAGCAAAAGATTACTGCTGCTCCTGTTAGGACAGAATCAAGTAAATTTAAGTGAAGGATTATTCAGAGTGAAGAATAAACTCCATCTGAGTTACTTGGCTGATAAAATAATTTAAATTATAACCATATATATATATATATCTGGAGTAGTTTTTTTTTAGCTGGATTTAGGAAACTATGACAAATATTTTCTGCTGAGGTGTAGTTGTATGACTTGGATTCAGGGAAAAAACATGGATGGTTATGTGGCCTCATTGTACAAATAAGCTTATTTGGGACAGGAATTGCTTATACTGTTACTTCTGCTATCAGTATGAGGTATGTTGTTAAACCACTCTCCATGTGAATTCATTGTCATGGTTATCATTTAGTTTCAATCATTTTGGTCACAAAAAAAAATTCCATTTGAATTCATGCAGTTGAGATTATGAGCAAATACTAATCTTCATGTTTATTTGCATATTTTTTTATTGAGAAGTGGGGCAAAGATGTATTTCACCAGCGTATATATAGCATATTTTATAGTATTCAATATATCATGATTTTAAAAGATTCTTACACTGCTTTTTTATTGTACAATCTGCTACAGTCAATCAGTAACAGTACTAATGTACTAAATAAAAACCACTGTAATCAAAATAATTCAGATTATTTGGCCTAAGAAATAGTGAATTTCAACTATTTCTAGTACCAGTTATATTAATTTGAAAAAGTAAAGAGAGTTTGCATTTGCACTAGTAGTATGTATGTATTATATATGTATTATATATTTTTGGACTAATGATACAAATTCTTCCATGAATAAAGGGCAATCCAGATATCAAATTGTTATCACAAATTTGGGCATAAAGCTACATGAGACTATAGAGACACTTTGTATATGCTCATATTTGGAGGTGTTCAGCTTACACTTTCTCAGATACCAGATTTCCATCACATGCATTGGCTCTCAATCCTGGCTGCAATCATGTCCTTTACGTATTCCTCTATTGGACTGTCACTTGGTCTTGCACAAACTCTAGTTATGGCTTTGACTCAGTTTCTCATCTAATTGATATAATCACCACTTTCTTTTCTCTCTCTCTCTCTGAACTTATTTGTACATACTCTGCTTATGGCACATTTTCTTTTTGTGTGTAAAATTGCAGAAAATGGGTATGTGATGGGTAGCATTACAGGGGTAACTGCTACAAGTACAATTGATAAAGTATGGTACATAGCTCAAGCACTTGGAGATATTGCATTTGCATATCCATATTCGTTAGTTCTCATTGAAATACAGGTACAATTAATCTTATCTTAGATGTCATAAATTGCGTTTTAACAGCAGCACATTCTGATGTGAGCAATTAACTTTAAATAAAGGATACTTTACATTCACCTCCACCAAAAAACCAGACAATGAAGAAGGCTTCGACGATTGCTATTATTGTCACCACATTTTTCTATCTATGTTGCGGAGGTTTTGGTTATGCAGCCTTCGGACAAAATACACCAGGGAACCTTTTGACTGGATTTGGATTTTACGAACCATACTGGCTTGTTGACTTGGCTAATGCCTGTGTTGTGCTTCATCTTATCGGTGGCTATCAGGTATATATACCCATAATGTACTACGACAATGATATAATATTTCTATCTAGTGTGTTTGATAGCACTTCAATTCAAACAATATCAAACATCACATTTGGTATGTATATCTCATCCATAGTTTTGTATTTTTCAAAGTATAGGCTTTTATTTAGTATTACCGATTCCTTTCAGTGTTTCTAGCAGTAAATGTTCAGATGTTTCACTGCTGATGAGTGCCAAAGCTGTGAAAGTTTACTTCTGTTTTTCTGTTTTTTTTGGTCTGTTTTCTTACTTTTATATACTTTTACCAACTAAACAAAGTGCTTGACTTGGTTCCTTTTTTTTTTTTAACTCAGTTTAAACGGAACTCTTGCGTACTCATTTTACATACAGAACAACTAATAAGGGCCTTTTTTTCTTGTAATATCAGGTATATAGTCAGCCACTTTTTGCAAATATTGAAAAATGGTTTTCAGAGAAGTACCCAGATAGCAGATTTATAAATGGCAATTTGACATTCAAGCCTACATGTTTGCCTGCTGTGAAACTGAACTTCTTGCGGCTGTGTTTCAGAACAGCATATGTCGTGTTGACAACAGCAATTGCAATGTCTTTCCTTACTTCAACCAGGTTCTTGGAGTATTAAGAGGCATCAATTTTTGGGCCTTAACTATATACTTTCCGGTTGAGATGTACTTTATGCAGAGAAATATTGAGGCTTGGACTATCAAGTGGATTATGCTTCGAGCCTTTTCGGTTATCTGCTTTGTAGTGACAGCTTTTGCTTTGATTGGGTCAATTGAAGGGATTATTAGTGCAAAATTAAGTTAAGTTTATAATTGTTTGTTGGTTACTTGGGATTTGCTGAAGCTGTCATCTGATATGGATGCAGCAGCAAACAAGACATTGAAGTTTTCATGTGATCCTATAATTTGAACTAGAGTTTTAGTCTGGAACGCCAGAATAAAGCCAGGGGTGATATTTTTTTAACTCCTGTCAGCTAGTGCTGTAATGAAGAGTTAACTTTGTACATTACAACGAAATGCAGCACAGTAAATTATAGTAACAAATATGATGGAAAATATGAAGAGCATTTCAAGATCCATTAGTGCAAACGTCCAACAGCCTTATGGTCGTAATATTCACATTGTGAGAATGTTGTATAACTGTGTGACCAACATATGCATAACCACAAAAGAAGTCAACAGGGTTTCAGCTATTGATATGGCGACGAGGCTTGGCTCATATCAGGTTCATGTATGGCTATTCAAACATTTTGCCATAGAGGTAGGACTCGTTTGGTCACGTTCAACAAGGGTTAATTACACTTAGATTTGAGTATGAAGAAACCAATCCCTTCACATTTTGGATTTGAATAAGGGGATACTCCCACCGCACACCCGATGATCTTTCTCTCTCCCCATGTGAAGGGATTGGTTTCTTCATACCCAAATTTAAAGTATAAAATTAAGCTTCAAAACTAACTAAATAAATTAAAAGATGAAAAAATGTGTAACTTGAGTGAAATCAAACTATACCTAAAATGTGTATTAAAATGAAAATTGTTTATTAAATTTATTTAAATTAAATTATCTTAAATTAAGACACTAGGCATTCTTGCCTTCATCAAGTGGATATATTGTGTATATCCAATTGACACATTAATTGTTATATCAATAATTACTCAGTAGGTTGGTGAAAAGAATAAAAATGATTCTACTAACCAATTTATGTGGTATTACAATGAGAACTCTTAAAAAGAATCCTCATTGAGAAATCGAGTTACTTAATTTCAGTTTCAGTTACTTAATTTGAGGGGTGGTTACTTAATTGTAGCTTTAAAAATTACTTAATTTTTTATGTCGTTATTTAATTTAACTACTGGTTACTTAATTTTGATCGGCTACTTAATTTTGTGATAAATTAAATAACTATGATTGGTACTTAATTGTTGCTGAAATTACTTACTTTAAATTTCGGTTACTTAATTTACTAAAAGAGACCTCATTGATAACTTTTTTTATGAATTATTATTGTAGTAACACCCAATTTTTGGTGTTGTGATGTTTTGAAATTGTTCTAATTGGTGAAATAGCCAGTTTGACTATGATGCATTGGAAGTGTCACTCAACTCTCTCACTAATTCCTATGATTAGAGGATCCCAATAGACTTTTTTTTCTTCCCTTCTCTTAATTAAGGAGGCAAATTCATTTTTAAGCTCTTCAAACTATGACTAAATTCCTTCTTCAAAATATTTAAGATAGTTACATATTTTTCTATCTGTAAATAAAGGCGGACCCAAGATTAAATTTTGGGGAAATTTTAATATTTATACTAAAATAAAATTCAGA
The DNA here is from genome assembly GCA_948243855.1 of Flueggea neowawraea. NCBI lineage: Eukaryota > Viridiplantae > Streptophyta > Magnoliopsida > Malpighiales > Phyllanthaceae > Flueggea > Flueggea neowawraea. The sequence continues at coordinate 6,339 of CAODLS010907125.1, read as the reverse complement.
TTTTGATAAATGTCACCTAAGTTTCCAAATATAAAAAATACCAGATAAAACAAACTGAATTTAAAAAATGTTATTTTTGCAAAAAAATAGCTATAATTTTGAGAGATTGATTTTTTCGCGAAAAAAATAAATTTCAAGTGAGAAAAAAATTAATCTCACATAGGGTCTCTGATTGTCTCCAAATGTATCCAGATGTATCAAAATATCTTCAAATCACAATTGTTTATGTAAAATTTGATTTAGTAAATTTTCGATACATTAATTGTTTAGATTAAATGTCTCCAAATCACAATTTTTTTATATAATTTTTTCAATGGTCTTCAAATGTATCGAAATGTCTCTAAATATCTCTAAATATCTTCAAAAGTCCCCAATTGTCTTTAAATGTATCCAAATGTCTCCAAACGTCTACAAAAGTCTAAGATTATTTTCATAATTTAAGAAAATTTAACATGGCAGCAGCAACTAAGGTTTCAAGCTCAGCTGTCGTCACCGCCACTTGTGATCACATCACGCCTATGTTGCAACTTTGCCTTATGTCGTTCATCATGAATCGCTCATCCCACCACCACAACGCTTTCTCTTTCTCCTTTTCTCTTTGCACCGCTCGACACCTTCTCTTTTTGCATCACTACAATGCTTCCTCTCAAAATTTTTTAGATCTGGTCGAGCAGTGGGACGAAACACGATGGAGGAGAAAAGGACTATGAGGAAGAGAGAAGGGCGCATGAGGAGGAGAACGGAGGATGGCGATCGGGGAGAAAGATGGGAGAGTTAGGTTTTTAGAGAGAGAGAGAGTTGAATTGAGGAGAGAGAAACAGAAATGCAAAATAAACGACATATGGTCTAATGGGGTATACAACATAATTAACTCTAAATTTTGAGGAGGCAAAAAAAAATTATACAGTTAATCAATTAATTATTATAATAATTTTTTTAAAAAATATAGTCTAATCGTATTCTCAATTATAACACTTCATACTTTTTACTTTTTTCTTACATTAACTTTATCCAAAAATTAAATATTTTTAGAGGTGATTCCAAGTCCAATAAGTTATAAGTTTATTAAATTAATATATTTTTCTTATATCAATTAACAAATATTATTAATTTAATAAAGTGTAAATATCTTTTAAATCGGAAAATTAACTATATATAAATTTACCAGACCATCATTAGACTTATTGCTTAATTATCATAATTATGGTTAATCAATTGCAACATTAAAAAAAATAACAGAGTTTAAAATTATATAATTTCGTAATATGATTTAGTCCTAAATAGAGAATATATATATATATATATATATATATATATGAGAGGGCTCAACTATATAATTTATACCATATGCATACCTTATTTCTAAATAGATCAAATAAAAAAATTATTTAGGGAATGAAATATATAATATTGTTAGAAATGCACATAATTTTAGACAAATTAGAATAAAAAGTGGATTAAATATAATATAATATAATATAATAAAGAGTGTGATAGAGGGGATTACTAGGTAGAATGCTCTTAGATAGTGACCGCCTTTGAAGTTATATTTGTTAAGAAAAAAGATTAAACATATTTAATTAACCACTCGTAGTTACTGGAACTATGTCAGAAACCATAAATAAAGATTTTTTTTATATTTTTACTTATCAACAAAAAGATAGTTTTTGTTCACAAAATAAAATTTAAGTATTTTTTTAAGAGAAATAAAATTTAAGTATTAAACTAAAGAAATCGGGATAAACTAACTGGTATAATCAACTAAGATGAAAGAATATATTTAGGTTTATAATGCAATTTTTTTAAAATGTTTGACTTTAATCTACAAATTTCCTATTCATGAATGTCTTCAAAATTTAAAAAAATAATTTTATTGAATATAATCCTGTTTATTTTTTTATTGAGCACTAATATATATTTGAAAGTATAAAATAATTGTAATTAATAATTTTCGATGAAGGTAATGATAATTATTGGTCACAAGATGATTGTAATTTATGGTAATCATAATTTGTGTATTAAAGTTTTTTTTGTGGGACGAGCCTTCAATTTTACTGGAAAAGGCTTTAACTTTAAGCACACAACCGCTTTCATAGGGCTTGAACAGAGGATGCATTGCAGCCACCGGCGAGGCACACAACAATTTTTGTATTAAAGTTGGACACATACAATTTTAAAGAAAATAATAGTATCTACATTAGTCAATGGGAATTAAATAAAAAAATACATACTTGAAGTTTATACATCAAATTGAGATAAAGTTGAGTTTGAATTAAATAAAAAAAGAGTTGAAAATTCAATTGTGAGATTTGTTTTTCGTTCTGACAATTTGAAGAACATATAAGGTCTCGCCTAACGGAAAAAGATAGGTAGAGTTTTAATTTCATATTCAAATCTCAAAGTCAGACTTAATATCATGACAATGGTTATTGTAATTTGCTATTGCTTGTCAAAAGCTATGTTGCGGTTGGAGGACAACTCTAGTCGAAGTCAAAACAAAACTTAGAGCTAATATCTCATGCTCAATATATTAAGTAAAATCACATTAAAATGACGAATTAAATTGATTTAACTTAATAAAATTTTGCAGCTTTATATAAGAAATTATCTATAGGCCACTTTTTTTTAAGTCTACACAAAAGAAGAGTCGAGAGCGATTACCAATAATATATTTTTATTAAGCATTATCATGCAGGTATTACTCTTAATACGGAATGTTTTCAAGAGTTATAACTGACACCGACAACGAACTTGATCACGTGCACTAGTGAAGTTCCCATAGCACTGCATTGAGACAAACAGTATCAAACCTACACACCTAACTGTATTGTGTGATTCAGATCCTCGACAATAAGCAACTCAGTTGTCATCGCTCTCACTCCAACAGGTGCCAACGCAAACTAGAGCAACGCCCTTGACCGTCAGACTACCCTCAAGGGGTATCTATAGGCCACTTGAGATGAGACTAGATCAAGTGATCAATTCAATTCCTAGTAACAAAAATTAAAAAATAGTAAAGTTTTTTTTAATAAAAATAACCAGTCCTCTATTGTAACAATTCTGCCGAAAAGAGATGATCAGTCCTCTATCGGACTAATTCCGTTAGGCAGACCTCGCACGACAAAGAAATTTAGACCAATACTCAGAATCGTCTTTAATTTTTGGCAGAGCCAAATGTAGGAAAGAAGAAGGGTATATAATTAAATTATTGAGTTCCAACATTTGGAACTAAATGAATACATGTACAATTTGTGTTGCCTATGAAATCTAAAACACTATTAATTACTCCTGCTAGTTTTACCGTGTCTTCTCGCAGAGGAGTTCGACATGGCGCCATCATTTAGACAAAGGAAGTTCACCGTGCTTATTAGAATTCTAACTTCTGTGGTTTCCCCTGCTTTAGAAGTGCTTCAATACCTGCAAATAATCATGTCACGTTACTCCACAGAAATCGAAACCATATATAGGGTTTTAACAATGGAAATTGATCATTTGATTTGTGTTTAGAAAGTCAAACTAGATATTGCAGAACAAACACGATAGTAATTTATTTATGACAATTTTCAGTATCTAGATAGAATCGTATGAGTACATATTTGGCAACTAGGCGAAATCTCTATGTAAGTTTCATGAAGTCTCAGATCAGATGTTACATGGTTCATGCATTCTGAAACAAACACGTAAATTGTCCTCGAACGCATGCAATCATCCATAACGCAAGTACAAGGAACTGGGTGGTGCTCTGAAACAAGAAAGATAATTTATGTAAACAAGATCCGTTTCAAGTTTTCATCTCAAATGTTAAACTGTTTATGTAACTGAAAGTTATCCTATCAGCTTTATCTCACAGCAGGAAGAAGAAATATGAAGTGCTAGTTAAATATAATTTAACCAGAAGATTCGCCCCCCTCTTTTTTTTGCCAGGATTTGGTCACAGTTAACAGACCATAGAGATGGCAACATGAAGTCGAATCTTATCATCTCCATAAAATGTCCTATTACCTCTTCCGAAAATTCATATCACAAAACCTGCTTTCTAAATCGTTACACTGACTCAAAATAGAGCACTAGGGCAAGAGATTACCTTCCACCATTATCAGGACTATGGAGCAGTGAACTTAAGCTTCTTTGTCAAGCTGTATAAACTAGAAAAGGCACTGCACGGAAAATAAAGTAGAAAATAGTTATCAACCTTTTAAGTATCAACTAGTAAGTAAAAAGGATTGGCAAAAAGATGTGCAGAAGTATAAATACATAAAATCTTCATACTTACAATAGTTTCCCTATCAACAATGTTGGGCACTAATTTCTAAACCTATTCTTTTTCATGGTTCAGAGATGTGAAGCAAAATTACGCATTGTAACACCAATTTCCAAACAAACTGCCTGAATGTGAGACCCAATACTCCAAAGTAGGTTAACATTTTTCTGATTCATACATCTCAAGTATGCCATATACAAAAAAAGCTACAGCTGTATAAAGCATTCGAACAATCAAAACTTACCAATTAAAAATATACTCAGCATTAAAGCAAGAGTGATTTGGATGGAAAAACTGAATCTTGGAGCAATTGGTTGCCTTTGAAGCCCACCACTATGACCAAAGAACTGCAGAGAGATATAATTCTTTAAGACCATGGAAGAATTAATTCCAAAAGCAAACAAAGAATTTTATGCAGAAAATACAATAACTTGATCAAACACAGTACGAGTAACCAAGCATGATTTCTCCTTTGTAATAGCAAAAAAAAACAGTGACCTTCCCCTCAAAATAATACAAAAACATTTCAATTCTATGTAAAAAAAATCAAGGCTTTCAGTATTTAATAATCAGCAGCCACAAAATGTATGTCAACCGTAAATGGAACAGAACAACAGAAACACCTAACCATTCTGATACTCAACAGAAACACGAAAAGGTTTTAAATTCACCAAGCCAGCCAAAATCTCACATGACAAGACAATAATGCTTGGGTTCATCATTTCATGGTGTGTCATCACTACTAAAATTTTTCCCTAAATCTCATTATCATACCTGATTAAATAGATTAGTTGGTCTCCTTAACCAGAGATGTTCTGCACACCTTTGCTTCCAGAAGAGACGCTTGGACCCTTTTTCTTTGGGTGTGGCCTCAAAACTTGGCAATTCTTTCTTCTGTCCAACTTCATTGGGGACCAAAATCCTCAAAGCCCCAAAGTTCGGAGAAGTCCATGTTCTTCTAGTGCCAGTTGTCTTATCAGCTTCACAAACTGTATCACTCATCACTCCAACAACATCCCTTTCTTCTACATCTATGATAAATTCCCCATTTTTGCTACTAATGCCAACCTCGAAAGAAACTGCTCTCTCAGAAGTATCTCTACTAGAGGTACCATCAACAGTAAGGTCTGGAACTTTTCCATCGTGATGGCTGTCCCTAAGAGAACTTCTAATGGAATACCTCGGGGGACTGTAGTCATCTTTAACAACTTGTGGGATTTGAGGAACTCCAGAGAGAAACATGGCTAAATCATCACGCTCTTCTTTGTCCAAATTCACCCATCGAAGAGGTTGCTTTCCTTCCTCACCAAAAGCTTCCCTTAATGATGCTTCAATTCGTGATATTTGACTCTCAATGGCAGTAACAAATTGGTTATGCCTTGATGCAGTGATATCATCACATCGATGTCCATGGCTCAACCTAACAGCCCTCTCAAACTCTTCCAACTGTTCCAACATTAAAAAAAAATTATATACAAGAAAACTCAGGAAGAAAACATATACATGAAGGAAAATTAACCAACAATGAATATCTATAGTTCCTAGGTGACGCCACATGTATGAAAGAGATAACTATTAAGAATTGCTCTGAAAAACCATAAGAACAAGGAAAGGAACGAATACTCCTTTGCAATACACAAAAACACAAGATTTAATGGTATAACTTCGTTTCCTTCTGCTGCAATTTCTTAGATAAAAGCATAAGAAGAAAACCCTTCAAAATGCGAGATAAAAATAAGGATAAGATGGTAGAGATTGAATAAATGTGAATACCTGCCACTTTGCAGTACCTAAAGCAGTTTGGAGCTCTTTCGAGAGTTCATCCATATCCTCAAATTGTGATCCTTCTCTCTTCTCTCTTATCCACATCCTATACGCTGATTCCAATCTGTAAACAGAAATAACCAATAACTACTTCAAAATTTAACAAATTACAAGTCTAAAAGACTGAAAAACAAAATACTTCAAAAAAAAGACTGCAAAAATTTCCCAGAAGTTTTCATGGTTAGAGTTTCCAGAGAACAGTGCACTGTGAATTAGGTTATTGGAACTGAAAATTCATTACAAGCGCAAGAAAG